>NQII01000394.1:1071622-1099583 GCA_002778355.1 Clitarchus hookeri | reverse complement strand
GGGGGGGAGGGGGGCTGAAATATGGCGTGCTCACGCCCCACGGCACACGATCGGAAACTGATTCGCAGTTTAAATCAAAACAAGGGCGCGCGCGCGGTAAAATCTGCTGACGATGCGAACAGGTGTTGGGGATAAATTGGTACGTCGGCGCGAATAATTTGTTTCGGTCGATACTTGCAAACGGTTGCACTGTGATTTACGGGGGATGGGGGTGGGTTCAGTTAGGGGACGGGGATAATTAAAGGATTTATTAAAACAAATCGTTCGCTGATAGTGTACGTTTCCCGTTCCCTTTTTCATTCGTAACATATCAATTAAAATTTATATTTAATTTTCATACTCACTATTCTGTATATTCAGTGGCAGACACGCAAAATTTTTACAACCCTTCTGCAAAATAACAGATCAAATTTTTTTAATTTCGTGTAATACACTAATATGTAGTTAGATATGAATACTTACGTCAAGACGAACTGAAAACATGTGCACATTTATCTGCCAAAGCACCGAAAATATGTTCACTTGAGCCACGTGAGGTTTTTCTGTGGCACAACTAAAAGAGCAATTATGATAAAAAGTGATATGTCAGTCAAACGGTTTGTTCTCCAAGTGAAAGGAAAAGGCAGCCAAAAAAATCTGAAATAGCTTTTGTTGTGTGGTTTCGTGCTATAATGTCAACTTCAGGATGGAGGTTGAAAGGAAGACCATTCTTTCGAAGTGGCTTGGTATCGCACACACCCGCAAACGTTTACTGAAGTACTTTTAACGGTTTCTTGTATAGGATATTATATATTATAGTGACTGTTAAATATTAATGCATTTTCGATTCGTTTCCGCAAGTTTATGGCCACCAAGTATGTTTAAAAGTGAGATATCTTTAACTTGCAAAATATTTTTTCCCACATATTAATGTATGTTATCATATTTTAATTTCCATATGCACTCGCAGAGTAAAATACACGCTGCTGTAAACATGAACCACATATAATTGAAACAATGATTTTTTTTTACAACAGACCTCCCGGTTTTAAATAACAAGGCAGCTTTTAATGCCGAGGTATTTTGTGTATTTTTGTAATTCTCATCATTGTATGGCATCAATATACCCAATAAATTTTTTTGTTGATGAGCTGTTAAATTATGTACTCATTTAATCTAAAGGCGGAAATGTATGCATTACGTCAAGAGAAAGACAAAGTTGTTTGACTTTTGTTTTCTTTGGCAGACAAGCAACAAAGAATAATAAAATGTTATTTTAGAATTTTTAATAAATAGTTTACTATCATCAGAAAAATTACACATTATACAAAAATATACAGGTTTTTTATCTGTAATAGCGTATAATTCCAGTCAACAATTTTGTATCCTTTATAAAAAGAGTCAAATTGAATTAATTTTGTGGCGCTGATTACGAATGTAGCAATAAAAATAAAACATTAGCTCTAGTTTCTATGATTTACAGCATAAAATTAAAAATTTTCCATTAATTAGGTATTTTGTCCTACTTGAGCTGTTTGGGGTGGCAGCACTGTATATTTTGATGCATTATTCAACTATTTTTGTTTCCTTACCTTATTGTTTACCTATGAGTGTTTCAGTAAAAATGGCATACTATCTCCATTTTCTCTGATAGACTGCCTAAATGGGAAATTACATGATATAAGGAATTTTGTGCAACTTCAGCTGTTTGCTGTGACAGCACTGTACAATTTGGTGCATTATCAATCTTTTTTTAATTTTCTAACCTCATTGTTTTTCTTCTTTGTGAGTGTTTCAGTTTTCATACTCTAAGCGGTTTTGTATGTTTTCGTCATAGGTTGAGTCCAATAAGTATTTCTTTGTATTTTAAGTTAGTTGGACACAAGCATGCCTCACTTTTGTGTAAACAGTGCTGACAAATTTTGTTATGTGTGTGGGAAAGTGACATTTTCAGCCAGAATCGTTCCATTACTCCCTTAATACGAAATGCTTATTTTCCTTACCTTGGGCGCAAGATTGGCGACAAAGATAATCGCTGGGAACCTCATATTTGCTGTATGCCTTTCGCTGTACTTATGATATAGAGAGGGCCTAAAAGTCATGTTACAGACTGCTACTCTTATTTGGTGCCTCCTCTTCGGCCAGGTATTTCAAAGAATAAAAAGTGGACTGTGATCTACCGTAGCTTACCATCAGCAGTACGTCCAACACCGCATGGAGAAGAGCTGCCTGTACCGGAATCACCAAACAACTATCATCTTGAGATCTTGAGTCAGATGACGATCATGATGACGTTGCAGAAGTTGTCACAGATGAGCCAAATTGTTCACAAGACCCCGAGTTTTTTGTTGATTCATCCTTCTGTTGACCCACATAAAATTACCCAGAGTGAGCTGAGCGATCTTATATAGGGTTTTGGATCTTGCTATAGTTAAAGCTGAACTTTTGGCATCAATATTGCAGCTGTGGATTCTTCTTGAAAGTAATGTCAAAATATATATTTACAGGAATAGAGCAAAATACTTAATCCCTTTTTTTTTACCTTGGAAGACACACTTGTTGTATGCGCCAACATAAACGGTCCAATGAAGGCTCTCAACATAGATCACAGTCCTCAAGATTGGAAATTTTTTTATTGATCATTTAAAAATGATTTGAATACTGTTTCGCTATACAATGGAAAACAGTTTCCGCCAGTTGCTATCGGGCATGCAGCGTATATGAAAGAATCTTACCCGAATATGAAACTCCTCCTCAAAGCCGTTAAGTATCATCAATTCCAGTGGCAGATTTGTGGGCACCTCTTTGTTGTTGCTCTTTCGCTTGGCATGCAGCTAGGGTGTACAAAGATTCGCTGCTTTACTTATAAATGGGACAGCAGTGCACGTGATTTGCATTACTAAAAGAAAGACTGGAAAACCAAAAGCCTACTAGAGCCAGGTAAAATGAAAGTGCACAGAATGAATCCTTGATTGATTAGATTCCTCTTCCCCCTCTTCATTTTAAGCCACATTAAGCTAGGCTTAATGAAAAAACAAATTTAAGCCATGAACAAAGACGGAGAAGCCGTAAGAACCTCAGAGCAAAGTTTTCTCGAATAAGTGAAGCAAAGGTCGAATAAGTGAAGCAAAGGTCGAATAAGTGAAGCAAAGGTCGAATAAGGTGTCTTATTTGGTCCACAAATTCGTGAAATTTTAACAATCGTAAGTTCAATGATGTATTGCAAGGCGACGAGATAACAGCATGGCTCTATTGTTTGAAGCACATTTTTAATATTGTTTTTAATAAATAAGAGGGCTAACAACTATAGAGAACTTGTAGATGTCTTGCTTTCAAACTACAAAAAGGTGGCTGCAACATGTATCTGAAAATGCATTTTCTCCATTCTCATTTGGACTTCTTTCCGGGCAACTGTGGAGCTGTGAGTAATGATCACAGTGAGCGATTCCACCGGGATATTTCAGCAATGGAGACATGGTATCGAGGAAAGTGGAGTCCTTCTATGTTAGCAGACTACTGTTGGACTGTAACCAGGGAAGCTACAGAGGTAGTAAGCAAAGTGAAAGCGCACCACAACAGACGATTAAACTGCCAAGACAATGCCAGAAAATGTAGAATATCTTCATATATTGGACTAAACCACAAGACAAATATTGTTTAGTAAACATTCATGTTAAATTTAAATTCTTTCCAACAAGTTAGTTTTTAATTAAATTTTAATTGAAATAAAATTTACAATTTTTGATTTTATAACAAGAAATCTGTATTTCATAAACTAGAGAGAAGCAATTTTTTTTCTTGTTATATTTATCTTCTTATATGTAAATAAATGCAAAAAATTTAAAATTTGTTTTAGAAACAAATTTTTTTTAAAGAATTTACTGGCCAGGGAATTTAACAAGTAACTTTGATTCAGCCATTTGTAAGAGTTTGGTTAAGTTCCGGTAGCTAGTTTTAATAAACCGAACGTGGTAAATGATCCAGACTTCAAAACTGCCGATCCCGTTTTGTTGCCGATATTAGGAGCGTTAACGCCACGCGCTAGCTTGCCGAGATTTGATAACGGCGCGTATAAATCACGGCCGAACGCGAGTTCACGTGACAAGTTCATATGAGCTCCCGCAGCGCTGTCAGTTACCGCTGCTCGCTTGTCACATTCATATTAATCCGGCGATAATTTTTTTTTTTCGGGCGGGGCCCTTCACAGACTGCCTCCCGGACAACTCGAAAAAAGGAATTCTACCAGCGCGCATTTGTCATCATTTCATGCGATTACTTCCCCTCGGCTATCTTACTGCACGCAAGAAAGGAAAACACAGCCTGTTTCTTAAACGCTTACACCATGTTAAGAGTACCATTTGCCTGGAGGTATTTTGGGGTCGCGCATTTTGCCTAGCAGTCATTTCGCCTATAATTAGTTTTGTTTGAAAGAAGTTTCACCTAAAGTCGTTCTGCCTAAAGTAATTTTACTAAAAGTTTTTTCGCCTAAAAGTAGTTTTGCCTTAGTTTTGCCAAAAAAAATTATTTCTAAATGTGTTTTTTTCTTTAAATTAGTTTGACTAAAAGTCGTTTGGCATAAAAGTCGTTTTCCATTAAAGCCATTTTGCCTAAAGACGTTTCTCTTAGCAGGCAGTTTGCCTAATGACGGGGCTCTGGTATTTTACATGTCCTCGGCCTAGATGCACCATATCGTTAAGGGTGACCCAGGCATGCACATCTATTTCCTCATCGCATGTATGTGAAGTAATCGCGAAGGATGGATTCATAACCAAATCGATCAAGAGTGCCTTCCACACGTATTATGGGATGTAGAGAATACAACGAGAACATTCCCCAGACCATAACGCTGCCCCCACCGCCTTGTGTTCGTCCAGCAATGGATGCAAGGGGTCGATTCTCCGACGTTTCTCGCCGGACATGCGGAAGTCCGTCCGTTATTTGCAGCTGAAAACGTGACTCGTCGAAGAAGGCTGCCCATCGCCGTACAGGTTCTCTCGATGAAACTCGTCACTGTTACAATATTTCACTGATAATTCAAGATCGAAGATGCTTCTTTCAAGGAGGAAATGAACATTTTCGTCACACCGCTCCACAGTTACGGTAACAGCCGGCTGGTCCGTGTAGGTTACGCCGTGCAGTAGAGGATATGTACATGCATATTTTTTGTCTGGAATGAACTTATCACCAGGATGCGCTCCACCGTTGCGAGAATACTTGGTGGAAGGTCTCGGCCTCTAGCCTAGGTGCACTTCATATGCATCAGGCTTGCAGGTGGAGGCCTAGTCCGGGAAATCTTGCCTTTTCATAATATCGTTATGTCTATCACACTTCTCCTGCCATTTGCACACATAAGTATATTTACTTTTTTCGGAGAAGTTCGTACATGACACTTTTGTACGTTCTTGCCTTGCGTACGTGGACATCAAGATTTTGTTTTACCAACTTCTCCAACGAACAAGGAAGCGTAGAATTAGGGCATAAATTGTAAACTGTCAATTAAATATATTGGAAGGGGCGAGTGGAGGAGGTCAGTCGTTTGCTGGGCGCAGTGCTGGGGACAGCCCCAGCAATGTAAAACAAATGACAAACGAAGAAACTAAGATGGCGGTCGAACGAAGGTGAGAGACAATCTCGAGTAATGTGTAAACAAATGACGGGAAAAACCAAGATGGCGGATGGTGACTGTTACACTGACCAAAATTTTGGACGGCTGCACCTACCAATATGGCGGATGGTGGCTGTGACGCATACCAAGATGGTGGACTGCACAGACCGAAATGGCGTACGGTGGCTCTGACGCCTACCAATATTTAGACTGCACCTACCAAGATGGCGGAATGAGTATATATGGACGGGAGTGTGGGGGGACCTCCGAAAATTTAAGTTTTTTAAATATTTTTTGAAAATAATTGTTTGCATAATTTCTGATAAATTCTTTGAACGTTTTTGAAATTTTCGAAATTTTTCGATTTTTCGATTTTTTTTTAATTTTTGGTTTAAAGGTCAAGGTCACATAGATCAAAGATGGTGGCCGGCCGATACCTAGCTCTCACGTCAAGTCTCTGATGACCCAGACTCATCATAATCATTTTAGTGTTGATTACATACTTTGTACTCGAATTTTAGTCCATAAAACGAGTGTGAAGCTGCGTATTAACGATTATCACCATAAGAAATCTACACATTTGCAGTGTAAACCAGCATTCCGACACGCAAAGTTATCGAATTTTAATTCTTAAACAGACATCACTCAGAAATCTTTAGCGATTCATTAGGATTTTTAAACCTACTAACAGTTGTGAACTGGCTTCGGCACAGTAATTGAGGATCTTTAACATAAGATATTACCCAGCGGATTCTCGTCCCCACATCGTGGAAAAACTAAACAGGTAATTGCTGTCCTCAGATAAGAAAGAACAAGAAACACATTAGAAAAATCAGTGTCTTAAAGTGTCTCCGCTTAACGGCTTGGAAGTCTTAACGAGCCTTCGGCTTAGTCAGATGCGTGACCTAGATTACAGGGTCAAACACACTTGTTTCATGCAAGTCTTGAACTTAAGTACCAAGCGAGTTTGTTGGTGTGATAATGTCTCTGTGACTCACACATTGGGATGTCTCGTGTCGCAACCCTACGACAGAGTAGACAAGTAAGAAATGACATGGCAGTTTTTTTACTGACGTGGGCATACTCGCTCTTTAAATGGCTGCGCGAGGCTCTGAGAATCGGCATTGGGTCTGGCTGGCTACTGCACGCTGCGGAAATATTTCCTATTGGGTGGGCTGCCGGCTGGAGAGCAGGTTTACCGTGTGCTGATTTCCAACATTTTGCTAGCCAGTGGAGCCGTTTTGCTGGAGTAAGTCTCTGGAGTTCGCAGTATTAAGTGGCTGTTTCACGTCTGTATTCTTAAGTACTCTGTGACTTAGCCGTGTATTTTACCTCTCCACAAAGAAGTCGCAGAGCCGGGGTGGAAATGTGGTTAGACTGCTCGCCTCCCACCTAGGCAAACCGGGTTCTATCTCCGGCGGGGGTTCCTCCCGGATATTCGTTGTGCAGATCATGGCGGATGATGCCGGCTGGTTGCGGGTTTTCTAGGGGGTATCCCGTCCCCCGCCGCCCTTTCATTCCAACTCTGCTCCATACTAACCTCGTTCCACCCTCATCAGCTCTGAAGACCCCGATGTTAAGAGCCACCCAAATTTCTTCACTCACTCACGTGGAAGTCGCAACCCACTCGCCACCTGCCAATGGTACGCGCTTGACGTCACGCATTCTGCGCCGTTGGCTGGATTTCATAACAAACATTTCCCCCGCAAAACGTACGCTGCGCTGCCTTACCGTCATGCGTCTAATGTTTTGAACGTGTTTCTGAAAATGTATAGGAAAATAAGTATCGCCTTCTGTGAGCACTTAAATGGACTCTATCCGTTGCCGGAAATAAGCCCAAGACCAAAGTAAAGAAACCGAAAACCAGACAAATTCTAGATATCAAACAACAAATAACTAGGAACTAAAGAATAAGGTATAAGTAATCAGAACCTGTCACAAGAACACGAACCAACAATACCATTGCCACTAAACTTTAAAGATAATACAAAGTTTCGAATTGAAAGTGCGTCTTCAGAATACTTTTCACGTATGTTGCGAGGAATTCAGATTCTGAGGCTGGCTTGAAAATGTTTAGTCATAAAAGAAAAACGACGTTATTTTTTGTACTTTTCTATGTCATGTGAATTAAAACATTAAACCAATGACGTTAACACTTCATACTTTGAAGGGAACAGAATTTACTTATTAATATTTTCAGTCATCCGCCATTAAGCAAGGTACTGCCGCAAAAATTATCGCCATAGTCTTGCATCATATGTCAGGATTTAGAGTAATAGGTAGTCACCCCCAGATCTGACAGAAAAATTGTTTCACTAAGGCATTTTTTTTAAACACGTCCACCAACTTCCTATCTACTTTTGAGTACCTCATTAAAATTATTTACTAATATGTATACACGAAACTGGTTTTATTATATAAGAACGGTCTTTACGTAAAGGATCTTTGTGCTTTCGTTTTATGGTAATACATATATATTTGTATATGGTGTAAGGTTCTTATGGGTTTTATTTAGAGTTAAATACAGTAACAATTAAATGGAAAAAATACGAATTTAAGCATATTTTGAATGACAACAGACGTTTGTATGTTGGTCATCTTTAAAAGCAGTGAATACGGAACAGTGTCGCATTATTCACACCGCAGTTCAGTTGAAACCAGTTAACTAATATCATGGGGACTGAAGTGAGTCCTCCATAACCTACGTGACCACCAAAGGGGCCAGTTCTCTGAATCACGGAGTTCAAAAGGAAGTCTACAAAAGAAAGAAAAGTGCAGGATAAGAACCTAAGAACCTTCCCGCAAACTTGGGGAAAGCAATGCTATCTCTCTTCGCTATCTTTAATGACCCCTGCAAACAGGGAAAGTGGTGGCTGGTAACGAACTGCGTTTCGCCTAAGGTGCTGCGTTGTGGAGAGAACGCTATTTCGCGGCGTTTTCTGGAATGCGCCGGAAGCTGTGTTATAGTGGCGGGAAGTCGGCTGCTGGTGATGGGGTCGAAAGAGGGGAAGTGAGTTTTCAGATCCATTGTTGGGGTGGAAGGGGTAACTCCCCCAGGAAGAATGGCAAGGGGGTGGAAGGGGGAGGCGAACAATTTGACGGGAAAGTAATATTAATGATGGTGAATTCTGGCGAGCGGCGCGCGCGCGAGACAGCGGGAAAAGCGTGAAAGGGTTGCATGTCGGTGTGTGGAGGGAGGAAGGGTGTTACATTGATGAGCCGAAGGGTTTAGTCTAGGGGTGTAGAAGGGGAGGAAGGGGTGGCACGCGTGGTATCCAGGCAGGTGAGCAAGGGGTTGCGAGCGTGTTGCATGGGAACCATCGCTGTACAAGAGTTACAGTACACACGACACAACAACCTTTAATAAACAGTAAAAAAATGTATGGGTAAAATTTATAAAATCTGTTAGAAGTTAAACATACCTATAAGTAGTTATAAATAGGGCATTCGAACACAGTATCGTGACAGGGAGCCATGGAGCCACGCTGCAGAAACTTCATGCTCTTGCATTCCACCACTATAGCGGTCATTTTGGCAGCCATTTTCCTCAAAATATCCCATTTTACCCTCGAAATTTCCCATTTTCCGAAAAAAAATTTCTAAATTTTTTCTAATTTCCCAACAAAATAAAAAAAAATATTTTTTCTAATTTTTTTTAATGGCTCCACAATGTAGCTAAATGACTCATTTTTGGGCAATGAGGAACTGAGGAGCTGAGGGATTTTCTCAGAGTCTTCCCAAATGCGAAATAAATTTGACGCTCTCGCATTCACAGGGGTGCCGCAGTGACGCAACGCATAAATGACAATCATGGCACAGTGGCCATATTTGTTTTGAATTTTGCATTTTCGATACATTTTACTGTATTTTTCAAGATTTGGGCATTTTTCAAATAATAAATAATATAAATAAAAACATAATTATTCTTATTATTTATAAATGAATCGATTCCTAGATGTGTGATCGTTTTACGATTGATTTGACAAGGTCAGCCAGGTGCCTAGCTAGTGAGAGCAGTGTGGGAAGAGGTGTTGTGCAGCAGGCAGGAGGTGCTCGATGCTTTTCGTGATGGTTAGGAGTTTCTTATTGTGGATTGTGAAGGGGCTAGGGGGGGGGGATGGCATGGGTGAACAAAGTAAGGGGGTCTAATATGACAAGTTCTTCGATTTGTAGAAATTTTTTTTTAGATTTTTGCTTTTTTTTATAAAAATTACCAGGGTTGTTGTTGGCAACGGTGAGCTTTGCTTAGGTGGAGTGAAAGGGTAGTGGTTTACAAGTGTTAAGCAAGCCTCCCAAATCTTTAAATGGCTTTAAGATTGGCTTTCGGGGGCTTCCAGTTAACTACATTGTGGAGCAAGCCCTTTTCTTCACAGATTTGAAGGTAAAAGACCGATTTCAATGGGAAAATGGGCGAATTTGAGGGGAAACAGCAAATTTTGAAGGAAAACAGAAAATTCCAATATGTCGGATGGTACCACGGTGCCCTAGCCCCCAGTCCTTGCTTCCGAACGAAAATAACCCTACTACTTGCCTCAGTTGCTAGTGAGCAATGTTCGGGATAGGATGTGTCCTCTGTGTGTATTTACTTTCTCGGTACATGTACTTACTCTCGGTACATATACTTATTTGTTATGCACTTAATCGTTTCGCGATCGCTCTTTACTGTTTCATTACTTCTAATTACAATTGCTCTTAACTACAACTAATTGCCTTCGACAGGTCTCGAACAAATGAGAACCATTTCCCATGTTAAAGGATGCCTCCACTTAGTATCCCTTTCTCCCGAGCTAGTTTGTATGTTATTCAAATTGCACTATTGCTGCTGATGCTCCCTAGCATGCTAGAAAATACATGCTCTCACTACTACCATACATGGGGCTTTCTGATTTTAGAGACTTCTCGATTTTGTTCATTCCCAGCCTCATATCATGAATTGTATTCGATGATGGTGCTTGCTATCGTTGCAAGACGTACAGGGAACAGTGATATTATCTCATGTCTTCGCTCATCTTTAGAAGCGACAGTGCAGTTCCTTTATAAATATATTTTTTCTCGTATTATATTTTTGCGCATAATGATATTGAATATTATTATTGTATCTTATCGTCATTTAAATTTAATAAAATAGTTATAATACATGCATTAAAACTGGAACGTTTACTTCAGTGAATTTTATTCGTTTTATGCTGAACTGATTTTATGTACACAAGTAGGGTAAAATAATAGGATTACTGTAAAGCATGTTTTGTTCGCACTCAATAAAATAAAAAGACAGTATTTATGATGACCGGCAACATTCATTGGTAGTTGAAAAAGCATCTTTGGAATTCAGGACATATATTTGAAAACCTTGTAATAAATTAGTTTTTGTCTTTTATTATTTTAGTTAGGTTATTATAGTGCTCACGCTTCCTCCAATCCAGTAAGTCATATGAAAGAGAAAAAAAAAAGTTCTGAGCTGGCAAGTTTGGGCGAGTACACTAAAAAAAACCAAGGTATGAAGGTATGCAGGGTTTGACAGTAAGGTCATTAGAGTCGGAGCTAGTAGCCCAAAGAAGGAGGAACGGGAAAGAAATCTGTCATAAGACGTGGGAAGGAATCGTATCAGTATTTTCCTGGAGTGATTTATACAAGGGAAGTGTGTCATTAACTAAACTGAGTTTAAGTGCGAAGACCGAAGAGGTTTTTTTAAATATAATTATTATGAGATACTGTACATATAATGTATTGGCGAGGGAGGTCTTAATCATTTACAGTTTATGACTAACGTGTATAATACAGTTGCCGGAAGCAGAGAGTTGTGTCGGAAAGCGACGAGCGGCACGCCAAGCTGAATTTTGATAGCGCTTCGGTGCCACGTTAAGAAAGCTACAGTGGCTCACATGAATATTCGGCCACCGATGATTATCGTAGTTGTATGGCCTTATGTTACATTAGAAATGAAGATAAACATAAAATATATTCCGCAATCTTTCTCGTGTGCTTTAAATGAAATGCAATAGTAGCCAATAACTGAAATGAGCAGTGTAAGTTAATGAAAACTTTTTTTTTGTCCTCGCGTGCTTTATAAGTACGGCACTTTAATATTCGGCCAGTTGTGGTGGACCCGTGGCACAGGCGCGGTGCACATTGTGTTCGTACCTAGTGTCATTCCCTGCACGCTCTCTGCGCTGAGAGGTTGTATTGGGCAGCTCTGTTGACTGCGTCAGTCAGGAAAATGGGACGTAGGGCAGGAATACAACGTTTGAACAGCGGCAGCTGGTCATTTTTCATAATGCAAAGAAGAAATCTCAACGATAAATTGCGGAGCACTTGAATCTGCTGAGGTGCTCTGTTGGAGACATCAAAATAAGGTTTCAGAAGGAAGACAGAATATATTCGGTACCTCAAAACTGACAGCCAAAGAAACTAAGCGAGAAAGAAGAACATATAGTAATCAGGAAAATAAAGAAAGATCCAAAAATTAGTGCTTGCAAACTTACAACGGAGGTACTCAATGAATGCGGAAAGAACGTCCATCCAGAAGCCATACGACGAGTTACCAGAAGAGCAGGATATAATAGCAGGGTATCTAGAAAGAAGCCTTTCATTAATGAGGCAAATAGAAGTAACGACTTACGTTTGCAATAGATCACGCTGACCAAGATAAAAATTGGTGGAAGGATTTTTTTTTTTTTTTGCTTATAAGACGAAATTGAATGTGTTTGGTTCAGATGGCAGGGTAACAGTATGGCGAAAGCCNATCACGCTGACCAAGATAAAAATTGGTGAAAGGATTTTTTTTTTTTTTGCTTATAAGACGAAATTGAATGTGTTTGGTTCAGATGGCAGGGTAACAGTATGGCGAAAGCGAAATCAGGAGCTAAAACCTGGGAGCATACCACCTGCTGTGAAACACAGTGGAGGTAGTATTATGATCTGGGGCTGTATATCTACAGCAGGTGCTGGAGAGGCTGTACGTGTCGATGGAACAATGAAAAAGGAAGACCATCTCAACACCCTGACAGCAAACCTACACAAGAGCGATGATAATCTGGGCATTAGGAACACGTTTAAGTTCTACCAAGATAATGACCCAAAACACAAGTCGTACATTGTCAAGAGCTGGCTTTTGTATAAGTGTCCCAAAGTCATTAACACACTCCTCAATCACAAAACCTGAATCCCATAGAATATCTGTCTGATGAACTCAAAAGAAGATTGCGTACTACAACAATTAGGTCCTCAAAAGAATTAGAGAAAAGGTTCAAGGAATGATGGAGTAAGATTGACTCCGAATGTACCAGGAATATAATTACTTATATGCCACGACGCCTGCGAGAAGTAATTAAACAGAATGGCCATGCTACCAGGTACTAAAACACTGTGTGTTTGGTTTTCAAAGAGGATTATGTTTGTTTTTGAATGATGATGGCCGAATATTAAAGTGGCGTACTTAAGCAGCATGGGATGACAAAATCATATTGTTTGTTAAGTTCCATTGCTCATATCCGTTATTGGCTACCGCTATATTTCATTTAAAGCACACAAGAAATATTGTGCAATATGACTTATGTTTACCATCATTACTAATGTAACATAAGGCAAAGCAACTGAGATAATCATAGGTGGCCGAATATTAATGTGAGCCACTGTATATGTTTTGGATTCTTCGTCTAGCATGATTACCGATGCGTCGCTGCAGTTCGCTAGGCTTGTCCACATTTACTGAATCATAACAACGCGCATGCCCGCCATTATTCCTACATCCAAAAATAAATACTGATTCCGCGGTATCACGAATAAAACTTGAGACCACGCTGGTATGAGTGGTAAAACGGGCAAACTGTGAGCCCACGTCAATAAATTGCGAATGGGAATCACGACTAGAAATTAGGAAATGCGCCGCGGCTTACCGGGTGAAGGGGAATTGAAACCTGGCCTGAATTCACGTTCATTTCCGTCTTAACCACGGGCGGGGCGGCGAAACTTCGGAACCGGTGTCCTATGAGCGGGAGAGCCAGGCCCGGATTACTGGCAGGTCGTTACAGGCGAGAATGAAATGCGATGGCATTTGGAACCGTCCCAACGTACTTGGTTCCTCAATAACGAGGATCAGAGTTCCGTGCGTTCGTAAAGACGAACAGCACGTCTGAGTACTTCGTGAATCTGACAATGGCGAGCGTAGAAATGGTGCTACTGCAGAGTTTAACGTTATAATTCAGGCATAACTCACATACAGTGTCTGAAAACGAATTTACAATATTGAATCTTTATTTTTTTGCAAAAAACCGCTCTACTAGTATTCAGTTGTAGTCCATTCACCGTTATATCTGACTTATCTCAAGTCCTGATTAAGTTCTACTCACAGGATATTCCTCGCCTCATGTAAACTAAGCTTAACCAAGTTTATAAGATTACACCAGAGGGAAAACATACCGCATTAATGCGCACTCATTTACGCAATATTTTGCATTGGAACTATTTATTATAAAAAGTAAAATGAGCGCTTTTGAAGCCCTAGTTACGTTTTCCTTTCAACCATTTTTGTTTCGTTTACCACCTTTTAAAATAAATTTGGCCATGAAAGTAATAATGACATCGTGTTTATTCCACCGCATTCTGAAGTTAACGTCTAAGGCTAAATCAAAATATATGTATTGACTATTATTCTAAATTACAGGGCTTTCAAAAGTGCTCAATTTACCGTGAATAGCATCTACTGGGCATTACCAACATAGATATTTTCCTCTGGATTCCCAAGAAGATTTGAATTACATTTTTACACAAATTAGACTTAACTAAAAATTTAAATTAGAAAGTTATGTAAAATCGTCCAAGATTCGATCAGGTAAATTAATTGTTTTTGTATTCATAATGATAGCAACTTAAGTTTTTAGTGTAAATGTACACTTTCATGGCCATTGTAAAATTATTATTATTGAACATGTACTGTCACGCCGAAGTGCATGTATATCTGTAGTCTATTCACACTTTTTGAATCAAACCTTTGAAAAATCACTCCATATATATCGTGCTTGGTTATTTCCTAAATACATANGGCAGCTGGTCATTTTTCATAATGCAAAGAAGAAATCTCAACGATAAATTGCGAAGCACTTGAATCTGCTGAGGTGCTCTGTTGGAGACATCAAAATAAGGTTTCAGAAGGAAGACAGAATATATTCGGTACCTCAAAACTGACAGCCAAAGAAACTAAGCGAGAAAGAAGAACATATAGTAATCAGGAAAATAAAGAAAGATCCAAAAATTAGTGCTTGCAAACTTACAACGGAGGTACTCAATGAATGCGGAAAGAACGTCCNAAAATAAAGAAAGATCCAAAAATTAGTGCTTGCAAACTTACAACGGAGGTACTCAATGAATGCGGAAAGAACGTCCGTCCAGAAACCATACGACGAGTTATCAGAAGAGCAGGATATAATAGCAGGGTATCTAGAAAGAAGCCTTTCATTAATGAGGCAAATAGAAGTAACGACTTACGTTTGCAATAGATCACGCTGACCAAGATAAAAATTGGTGGAAGGATTTTTTTTTTTTTTTGCTTATAAGACGAAATTGAATGTGTTTGGTTCAGATGGCAGGGTAACAGTATGGCGAAAGCCAAATCAGGAGCTAAAACCTGGGAGCATACCACCTGCTGTGAAACACAGTGGAGGTAGTATTATGATCTGGGGCTGTATATCTACAGCAGGTGCTGGAGAGGCTGTACGTGTCGGTGGAACAATGAAAAAGGAAGACCATCTCAACACCCTGACAGCAAACCTACACAAGAGCGATGATAATTTGGGCATTAGGAACACGTTTAAGTACTACCAAGATAATGACCCAAAACACAAGTCGTACATTGTCAAGAGCTGGCTTTTGTATAAGTGTCCCAAAGTCATTAACACACTCCTCAATCACCAAACCTGAATCCCATAGAAAATCTGTCTGATGAACTCAAAAGAAGATTGCGTACTAAAACAATAAGGTCCACAAAAGAATTAGAGAAAAGGTTCAAGGAATGATGGAGTAAGATTGACTCCGAATGTACCAGGAATATAATTACTTATATGCCACGACGCCTGCGAGAAGTAATTAAACAGAATGGCCATGCTACCAGGTACTAAAACACTGTGTGTTTAGTTTTCAAAGAGGATTATGTTTGTTTTTGAATAATGATGGCCGAATATTAAAGTGACGTACTTAAGCAGCATGGGATGACAAAATCATATTGTTTGTTAAGTTCCATTGCTCATTTCCGTTATTGGCTACCGCTATATTTCATTTAAAGCACACAAGAATTATTGTGCAATATGACTTTTGTTTATCGTCATTACTAATGTAACATAAGGCAAAGCAACTGAGATAATCATAGGTGGCCGAATATTAATGTGAGCCACTGTATATGTTTTGGATTCTTCGTCTAGCATGATTACCGATGCGTCGCTGCAGTTCGCTAGGCTTGTCCACATTTACTGAATCATAACAACGCGCATGCCCGCCATTATTCCTACATCCAAAAATAAATACTGATTCCGCGGTATCACGAATAAAACTTGAGACCACGCTGGTATGAGTGGTAAAACGGGCAAACTGTGAGCCCACGTCAATAAATTGCGAATGGGAATCACGACTAGAAATTAGGAAATGCGCCACGGCTCACCGGGTGAAGGGGAATTGAAACCTGACCTGAATTCACGTTCATTCCCGTCTTAACCACGGGCGGGGCGGCGAAACTTCGGAACCGGTGTCCTATGAGCGGGAGAGCCAGGCCCGGATTACTGGCAGGTCGTTACAGGCGAGAATGAAATGCGACGGCATTTGGAACCGTCCCAACGTACTCGGTTCCTCAATAACGAGGATCAGAGTTCCGCGCGTTCGTAAAGACGAACAGCACGTCGGAGTACTTCGTGAATCTGACAATGGCGAGCGTAGAAATGGTGGTACTGCAGAGTTTAACGTTATAATTCAGGCATAACTCACATACAGTGTCTGAAAACGAATTTACTAAATTTTTATTTTTTATTTTCTTGCAAAAAACCGGCCTACTAGTATTCAGTTGTAGTACATTCACCGTTATATCTGACTGATCTCAAGTCCTGATTAAGTTCTACTCACAGGATATTCCTCGCCTCATGTAAACTAAGCTTAACCAAGTCTATAAGATTACACCAGAGGGAAAACATACCGCATTATTGCGCACTCATTTACGCAATATTTTGCATTGGAACTATTTATTATAAAAAGTAAAATGAGCGCTTTTGAAGCCCTAGATACGTTTTCCTGTCAACCATTTTTGGTTCGTTTACCATCTTTTAAAATAAATTTGGCCATACAAGTAATAATGACATCGTGTTTATTCCACCGCATTCTGAAGTTAACGTCTAAGGTTAAATCAAAATATATGTATTGACTATTATTCTAAATTACAGGGCTTTCAAAAGTGCTTAATTTACCGTGAATAGCATCTACTGGGCATTACCAACATAGATATTTTCCTCTGGATTCCCAAGAAGATTTGAATTACATTTTTGCACAAATTAGACTTAACTAAAAATTGAAATTAGAAAGTTATGTAAANTGCACAAATTAGACTTAACTAAAAATTGAAATTAGAAAGTTATGTAAAATCGTCCGAGATACGATCAGGTAAATTAATGGTTTTTGTATTCATAATGATAGCAACTAAAGTTTTTAGTGTAAATGTACACTTTCATGGCCATTGTAAAATTATTATTATTGAACGTGTACTGTCACGCCGAAGTGCATGTAGTTCTGTAGTCTATTCGTGGTTTATTCACACTTTTTGAATCAAACCTTTGAAAAATCACTCCATATATATCGTGCTTGGTTATTTCCTAAATACATANTTATTCACACTTTTTGAATCAAACCTTTGAAAAATCACTCCATATATATCGTGCTTGGTTATTTCCTAAATACATATGTATTACAGGCGTTTTATACTCGTGTTAAAATAAAAATACCTTATTTTTAGTTAAATCAAGCTTATACATATATTTTGAATGTAAATATGATCAATTATGATTTTTAATTTATAACTTATATGAATTAAAACATGGTAAAGTACAGAAGGTGTGTTGGTAATGCGTAGTAAGAAATACTTCTCATACAAACTATTATTACATCGAAATCGCACGAATACAATACGTTGTCCCTTCGGTGTATTTCCCTAGACTTGGTCAAGCTTAGTTTGCATGAGGCGGAGGAATATCCTGGAACTAGAACTTTAGCAGGACTTCACAAAAGTTGGAAGTGAACATGAATTGACTATAATATAATGACCACTGTGTCATACGAAGCGTAGGTATTAAGAGTTTTGGAATTTTATGTTTAGGAAGTTTTGCACTTACGTAGGTCACGCTCAGTAAAGCTTCACAGCTGGTATGTACAATTTTCTAACCAAAGATGTCACTGGTCCCATTTAAGGTCCTTACGAACATGGAATTTTCATGGTAGGAAATCCTTATATATAAAATGTGGCAGGGGCTACCGTCGATAATGTATCGTGCCTACCCACGCGGGCCAAGTAGATCTGAGTTCACAATGATCTGGAGGTTTCGTCGTCTTTCAAGAGGAATCTTCATCGTCTCAAAGACTTAGCTCCAGCCTTTTCCCGTTACCGCGTCGTAGGGACCCTGCCTTCATGTGGTATAACAGCCTGCAAATGCTTTATGTTCTACGGCGTTGTCGCCGCTGGGCTTAGAAGTGTCGAATCGTAAGAGATTGCCACATTATTTTCGTCAGAAAAGCGATATCTTCCCGCAGGGACGGTCCCTCTCACAGTTTCGTCTGCACGCAGTAAGAACGCGGAAGGAGGGGAAGATATAGCGAAGTAAGTTAGTCCGGAAGGGGACGGTTGCACATTTTCGAGTTGCTGGTCCCCCATAAATCATCCCTTGCATGCGGCCTGCCTTCTCCCTATCTCTTTTCTTCATCATTGTCATCGCCTTGTGCGCTAAGGTGTCTTAAGGGGGGAGGGGGGAGCTGATGCTTATATTGGAGGGGCGGGATGGAAACCAACCCACCCTTCACCCCTCCGCTGACACCCACGTGATAGATCGTCCGACATTAGCCGTGACAAAGAAAAGGGGTTATTTGCTTTCTCCTTTTGAATAGGCAACCGCCGTTGCTCGTGCCGTGGGAGATCTGCTCCAATAATGGAAGGCGGGGAGACCTCGGCTTGAACACATTCCGTCCTAGCCGGTACTTGATAAATCCATTTCTCTTCCTTTGTTCTCTTTTCTGGCCCGCTGTCAAGCATGCGCAGTGTACCCACTGTTCATTCCTTCAAGAACGCAGGGGAATATTAAATCCTCTCGTGAGTCAGCAGAAACGACATAACTAAACCACTATCTTCTCCAACGAGTTCTGCGTCCCGGAACACTGAATATCACTTTCATGCGTTACTTAAATAAANACTAAACCACTATCTTCTCCAACGAGTTCTGCGTCCCGGAACACTGAATATCACTTTCATGCGTTACTTAAATAAAATTTTTTCCCTTCATTCTACTAATTACGTCTATCTTTCCAATCAGCACCACGGAGTTTACACTCTCTGCCTCAAGCGAGTGGCTTGTTGTTTGTCACACTTGCACGAAACTACCTGCACTGAATCAGGACTCACTGTCCAATTTAATTAACTTTGTACACTTTTTAATAACTTCGGTAAGTGCAAGTGTGATGAGTCCAGAACACCCGTAACTCGGTCCGTGTGCTGAATGTTTTCCAGCGTGGTAACTGGAACATGTAAAAAGTTATGAAAATAAATTCCGTCGTATGTTTTGAGTGAAAAGTGTTGGTAAACAGTTCGCGAATACTATCAGAATTTCACTTGAATAGGCTGAAAACACCAAGCGCACTTACTTATCGTAACTCACCTGCGATCGATATTCGCGAGATTATAAAAATTATATAAATATGCATTTCACATAAAATTCGTTAATTAAGGGGTTGCTTTACATTTTTTGACGTTTATACTGTATTTTTCCAGCAAGTCGCCAATTGACACAAAATTTTGGCAGAATTGATGCACTTATGAGTTTGAGAGACTCTTTTCTACACCGCAAGAATGTAGATTTTACAGAGTTGGGAACTACTGCACNACTAAACCACTATCTTCTCCAACGAGTTCTGCGTCCCGGAACACTGAATATCACTTTCATGCGTTACTTAAATAAATTTTTTTCCCTTCAATCTACTAATTACGTCTATCTTTCCAATCAGCACCACGCAGTTTACACTCTCTGCCTCAAGCGAGTGGCTTGTTGTTTGTCACACTTGCACGAAACTACCTGCACTGAATCAGGACCCAGTGTCCAATTTAATTAACATTGTACACTTTTTAATAACTCCGGTAAGTGCAAGTGTGATGAGTCCAGAACACCCGTAACTCGGTCCGTGTGCTGAATGTTTTCCAGCGTGGTAACTGGAACATGTAAAAAGTTATGAAAATAAATTCCGTCGTATGTTTTGAGTGAAAAGTGTTGGTAAACAGTTCGCGAATACTATCAGAATTTCAATTGAATAGGCTGAAAACACCAAGCGCACTTACTTATCGTAACTCACCTGCGATCGATATTCGCGAGATTATAAAAATTATATAAATATGCATTTCACATAAAATTCGTTAATTAAGGGGTTGCTTTACATTGTTTGACGTTTATACTGTATTTTTCCAGCAAGTCGCCAATTGACACAAAATTTTGGCAGAATTAATGCACTTATGAGTTTGAGAGACTCTTTTCTACACCGCAAGAATGTAGATTTTACAGAGTTGGGAACTACTGCACNAATGCACTTATGAGTTTGAGAGACTCTTTTCTACACCGCAAGAATGTAGATTTTACAGAGTTGGGAACTACTGCACAGAAATTCACCGTACATAATAACAATCACTACGTAAATTTCAATTTTAACTTGGCTTGCTAAATTTTAATCACTCTGAAGAAATAAAGGAAATTATATTTAACAAAGGTTTATCATCAGAGTAACTGGTAGAGAATGAATCTGTTACATCCGAACTTAGAATCGTGGTACTTTATCACAGAAAACAATCTAGAAGTTTAATTCACGTGTTTTTGAGTTCCTTATGTATTACTTCACGTTTGTGAAGGATTGCTGGACATATTTTTCATNAAGTTTAATTCACGTGTTTTTGAGTTCCTTATGTATTACTTCACGTTTGTGAAGGATTGCTGGACATATTTTTCATGATGTATTATCAACACGACTTAAATCACGATCTACGAGCACAGTCTACTAAAGGCGGACGAGAAGAAATAATTTGANTATGTATTATCAACACGACTTAAATCACGATCTACGAGCACAGTCTACTAAAGGCGGACGAGAAGAAATAATTTGAAATACCAGCAGGCACACATGATCTTAACTACTACACCGACAGACGTATAAAATGTCAGCATTAAATATTTATACGAAAACTGTAACTTGTATTTTCAAACGTTTAGAGTTGTGGGCATAACAGCCTTAAATATATTACTTGCAATGTCACGCGTGTGTGTGCCCAGACTTTTTTCCAACTCTGAAGGTGGTTGTATAAATACATCATAGCTCTATTCCATTGTTAAAATATTGCGATTTCTTTACAGCTTCATTTTTTAATTTTCAGATATAAGTAACTTGTAACGTCATTGCGTCAATGTTCAAATGTTAGTTTAATTATTAAAAAAAAAAGGACTTCACTGACGTTAGAAGTCTTCGAAAAAACTGGAGTTTCTTAGACAGTCTACAATATTTATTTATTGCAGTATGAAATATTACACGGGAAAAATGTTCACAACTGAAAATATGGGGTTAACATTTTTTGGGTGGCTGTTGAATACGATTATTTTTTTTTTTTGTTATTGTGTCTGGTTTCTTTGAAATGCCATCGCTGAAATGGCGTGGGGCCACACATCCAGGCTTCAGTCACTCTTCGCTCGCTACTCTACTTCGCTGGTCTGTTTACAGACGTGAGCGAGCCAGTGGCCCCGAGTGCGAAAGGTATCGATCACGCGGCGACAACAAGATTGGTAGGATATTCATGTGGCGAAGAGAACGACACGGGGAGGGAGCGAACTGATGGTCAACGGATGGTGAGGGGGAGAGAGTAGGGAGTAATAACTGATGCACTGCCGTGGCCAGCAGCTGACAACGCCGAGCACGGTAAGTACGCACATCCTTCGTAAGAAAGAACATTTAACTCGTCGCAAAGGGTTGTTTGCAGTTAAATAAACATTTCGGAAAACTCTCTTTGTTTTATTTATTTTTTTTAATTTTATCTCATTGCGTATGCTTATACCGTGTATTAAAATTAACACATTGTCTATGCGTCGTTAATTTTTAGGGTTGCCAGATTTTTTGGAAGGAACGCGTGTTGTTAAAACTACTTGTTTTTTAATAATCCTAAATAAAAAATCTCATATACACGAATAACAGAAACGCATTTAATGATCAAAACGGAGAAATAAATACATGTACTAAACAGAGCCATAATATATTAAACGGACATTTATAAATACTAGCTCAAACCTCATCTCTAGTCTATGCTTTAAATATGCCGCAACGATCACTAGTTTGTCTGCAAGTAAATGTTTACCTTTCTATTAGTTTAGACGTGTTGTTACTATTAAAAATTTGCGGAACATTAAGAGTAACGTAACAGAGAAGAACATAATGCGGAACAGTATGCGTAATAACGGAATCGTTCCAGGTAAAAAACAACATCCAACAACCCTACTTCTTTTAAACGTGGATCGACTTAGTATTGCTGCAAAGTTGTAGGAAAATTATTTTATGTTATATTTAACGTGAATTATAACTAATAATAGTATAAAGAAAAATAAACCTATTTCAGAGGTATCTTAATTAATAATTACGCTTATTAAGACGTTAAAACGTGGAAATTACTTCATCATTAACTACTAGCATATCTTTGCATAACTATTTACGTCGTTATAATAAATAGCCGGTGTGCACTCTGATATTATTTCAGAGTTTTATTTTAAAAGCGCTCAATTGAAATTTCGTCAGCGACAGCTTAGTAAATACCGTTCACCGTTTAAAACTGGTTAGCAGATCAGAACTGCTGCTGCCGAGTTACAACATAGAACACTATTGTTCTCTTCCAATAGACATTTTGGTTTCGTAGTTGCATCTTAATCAATTTTCTCAATTCTAATATAAATTGTTACGCGGGTGTAAAGAAATCACTTACAATACATTTCAGGGGGCTGAAAGCAAGATACAAAAAATTTATTAAACTTCGATAGGACTGCAGTTGTAAAAAAAAAACAATTTGATTACGAGGTTAAGGTTTTTTATTTGAGCCATGTCTATATTTCTTCCCAATACATTTTACTTACTAAATTTACTTAAACAAATTCATAGGTTGGAAGACAGAAACTGAACTGAAACAAAGATACAACAGACGTACCTTGAATAATAATGCGTGTCAAGTTGCTTGAAACATATATATTCGTTAAATTTAATGGAGAGAAATAGCAGGAAATGGGAAAATGGGATAATCTCACAGATATATTTATACATAGTTCGTTTTTAAATCTTACATTTTGAAAGAGAAAACTGAAAAACCATTTACTGTGATGATTACCGACATTCAAGTTTTAAATGTAATTAATATAGTTTTAAGGTACACTATTTTATTCGCTGAGTATAGTATCACAATGTATACTGGATTTTGAAATAAGTTTTAATTTTTCTTAATGAATATATATATATACACACACACTCACTCTCTCTTTCTCACACACACACACACACACACACACACATATACACACACTGGGTTACACAATAATATTAAAAAGGCTTTACAGACGATCAAGTGACATCACAAATTTCAACACACAATTTTTTTATAACTTTCGCGCCCTTCCCAAAAAATTTCTGTGGAAATAAATATATATTAAATCATTAGTATGAATATCCCTAAGGACGTCGCTACTGAACGTAAAACTACGTAGTCTATCTAATGATACATTTTTTTATTAGCTGATACATTACAAAAAGAGAGTTAACAATTATAAATTTATTGTTATTATAATTGTTTACGGTTTCCAATTCTTCATTTATTTCCGGCACATCTAACACAGGTTTGCTTGGAATTAACTTATAATGCTACAAAGCGTTCTCATATTAAAAATATTAAATATGTAAAAACATTTTGTGATGAAACAAGTATAAATAATTGTGATGAATTAAATTGTTTTCTCAATGATTTGAAGACTTGTAATAAGTTCGTGGCATATATATATAAACCAGGTTCAATCCCCGGCCGGTCCACTCCCGGATTTTTGCAAGCGGGAATCGTGCTGGACGATTACGCTGGTCGACAGGCTATCTCGGTGGTCTACCGTTTCCCCCGCCTTTGCATTTCGGCGCAGCTCCATTCTCACATCATTTCACCCTCATCGGCTCTCAAGACCTCGTTGTTAAGAGCCGCCCAAATCTCTCAACTTAACTTAAATTTTTGGCACGTGCTACGATAATTAACTCACAGACTGATGGCAGTACCATCGGTTTCACGTGTTTTAAACAGTGACGTAGAGGACGTTCACTTATGGTTTTACAATAAACCGTGTAAATATTTCGGTTGCTTTAAAACTCGGAGGAAGATAACTGTCGTCTGAAAGCAGGCATTCATGTAAAATAACGCTACGTTTTAGTACAAGAACCACAATTGTGACATTACCATTGGCTTTTAAACAGCCATATTGTTTCAGTTTTGTAATTAGGGAAAATTGTTACTGCACATATACCATGCGCATTATTGTCCCTATAGGAATGCTATTCTCAAGTTGGTTGGAAACATTTTTGTATCAGACACGGGAAAAATATCCGGCCTGTGTATGCATAAATGAGTTCCGTGTCTCTGAGTAGCAGTGTAGCTGTAAATATTAAGTTTGTAGTAGGGGAAACCTATTTATTTTATTAATATATAAGCGTATATTATGAATAAGAGCAAAAGTAAAATAAAATTTTTTTTTAATTCAGTCCGTGTTTACGTATATAGACCAGCAATTTTGTCAGCACCAGTGCTGATTTATGAACGAGGCAGAAATATGTCAAGTTAACTGAAAACAGAAAATTAACCTAGGATATCAAAAGCGTCAAAGGGATGTAAAGCAACAAAACCATCAAGTACCAGTTTGTCATTATACTCATACAGTGATAAAGGTTTAATTTATTTCGGGCCCACAAACTTTCTCTCTATATTATTTGAAATATGCTATATAAATTAAAGACAAAAGTAGAAGAAAAGTGATGGAAGTACAGTAACTGAGGGGGCACTTCTATAGCAGTAAAAACCCATCACAATTATTTAAATATACACTGCTGGCCATTAAAATCGCAACACCAAGAAGAACTCACCTGAAGGACCCCACATAGGAAAAATGCTTAGAGCAGGGTAAATTACGTGATTCGTTGTTTAGCCGTTTCCTACCGCGAAATTGGTCCTCGCGTTGGAATAATTGCAACACAGTCAAGCGTAAATGGGATCAGTGGGTCGAGAAGAGACGGGCTGGGTGGCATGCAGGAATCCTACAGCCCCGTCGCACCAACGAGCGCAAGGATACACATATGGTACACATGGCGATTACGGACCATGCAGTGAATGAGTGAAGATATTTGGGAGGCTCTTATCATCGAAATCTTGAGAGCCGTCACGGACCGTTCAGCCACGTCATACACACTCACTCAGGAGTTCATGTACGTGGCACATCAATCTACGTCCGCTCGCACGGTTCGTCGCCATCTGCAGCATCAGAGCATCTGGTCCAGGTACCGATTACTGCGGCTGCCACTGACTGCTTCATCCAGGTATCTGCTGCAATGGTGCGTGGAACGACGGGAATGGAGGTAACAAAGGCATGCCATCGTCTTCCCCGATGAATCCCGCTTCTGCTTGCAACACCACGATGCTCGCACCCGTGTCTGGCGGCACCGTGGAGCATGCCTGGCCGAGTCCTGCTTTATACACCGTCATACCGGCCGAGCACCTGGAATAATGATGTGGTGTGCCATCGGATTCCAGTTTCCCCTCGCGCCTAGTCCGCATCGCTGCTACCCTGATCAGCAACCATTACATCGTGGAGGTATTGGAACCTGTTGTTGTCCCCTGTGTTCGGAGCGAGCCTGGTGCCCTGTACTAGCAGGTGAATACGCGACAGAACGTGGCACACATCGTGCAACGGTTCCTGGGTGACCCCCGTGACACATGGCTTCCTTGGCCTGCACGTTCGACGGATCTCTCGCACACCGAAAACATGTGGTTCACGGTCAGATGACGACTGGCCTGCCACATGACACCCGCGACGCCAATGTATTAACTTTGGGCTCGCATCGAAGCAGCGTGAGTGGCGACACCTCAGATGGGCATCCATAGACTCCTCCTCTCAAAGCTGCGTCGTCTAGCAGAGGTTATGGCCACCCGTGGTGGAGCCACACATCACTGATTTTATCGTGTTACGTACGTCATACTGAGCTGCAAGAGTAATCATGTTCCTCATGTATAATGGGTATAGAGTCCAATAAATCTTATTGTGATAGTTCATGTCCTTCTTGGTGCTGTAATTTTAATGACCACCAGTTGATTGTAGTAAAGAGGAAAAAAAACAAGTGTTTATCGTTAACTTATAGTGTGTATATATATGTATATATATCCTACCCTGCTCTATGCGTTTTTACAATGTGGAGTCCTTCAGGTGCATCTTTCTTGGTGTGTGTGTGTGTATATATAAATATATATATATAAATAAATATATATATACACGTACATATATTTTTTTTTCAATGTCGCAAAATTTAATTATAAACCAAACAGCGAAACCACTTATGTGAATGAAATAATTGTTCTAAAGGGACAAGTTTTGTAGTGTTTGGAGATGTTTGTCTAATTACACACTTTATAAACACATAGAGTTATTTCTAAAATACGTTCGGCATTTTCTGCTTCAACTTCAAAGCCGCGTACCGCTTTTATCAATCACCTTAGAGCAATATTTACTATTTTGTTCATAGCTTTTGTTTGCATGGAAAACTTACAGTTTATTATTGTTGTTCTTTACACAGAAATTTTNTTTTTTTTTCAATGTCGCAAAATTTAATTATAAACCAAACAGCGAAACCACTTATGTGAATGAAATAATTGTTCTAAAGGGACAAGTTTTGTAGTGTTTGGAGATGTTTGTCTAATTACACACTTTATAAACACATAGAGTTATTTCTAAAATACGTTCGGCATTTTCTGCTTCAACTTCAAAGCCGCGTACCGCTTTTATCAATCACCTTAGAGCAATATTTACTATTTTGTTCATAGCTTTTGTTTGCATGGAAAACTTACAGTTTATTATTGTTGTTCTTTACACAGAAATTTTTATCGTAAAATGCAAAATCAGACAACTTCACATGTGTGTAAGAAGTCACGTGTAATCACAGCCTTGGCTGCTCCCTTTATAATGCGTGCTCTAGCTTTTGTGTAATGCTTAGCAAATTTCATTTGGACGAAAAAGAGATACCATATTTTTTCCGAAGTGTTTCCTTGTCGATTGTCGTAGTATACACATTATAAAATGCAGAGTAAAGTTAATACAAATGCAAGTAAACCCAAATAATTAGAATTTTATACTAAATTCTTATGTGCTAGCTGTTCAGAGTTAATCATTACCTCCACACACAACCCACTGAACAAAAATAACACACGCATACATTTTTGTCCATAAGATGTGTGTGGTGATTGGTCAGCATCGCATATTATAACTCTTTTTCGAAATTTTATACCGCGATGCGGTAACATGTGGCTCAATCTGGAAGCGGACGTAAACGAACAACATGTGACATCATCAATTCAGAAATGTACCTCTGTTGTGACACCCGTAAACTGAATGCACCAACCCTCCCACCCCTAGAAAAAAAATGCAATTCAGAAACCTTCGCTTAGCCTCGCCTCTCTACCCCACGGTAATTGGGCAGGAAAAAATAATGATACATTACCTGCCCGGGCAGAAATGAGGTTTTTGGGATGACGATCGTAGGAGCGGATAGCGACTGGCTGTGAGAGTGCAATAGGGTGGTTGAAAAGGGGAGGGGGGAGAATGATGCTGGATGAATGATTCTGGGCGTAGGTGGTCGGAAAGAGGAGGGGTGTGGAGGCGATAGTGGGTGGGAACAAAAGCGCTGAAACGGCGATTGTATGCGAGTAGAATCACGCTCGCAACACAGGCATCATGGAAAACCCCCGCACCCACCCTCTTCACTGATTCACCACCCTCCCTCCCGCAGGCAGGGGCCTGATGGCCGATGATTGATTCAAAGCCTGCCTACAAGAGAATGTAGCCGAAG
>NQII01000394.1:1012364-1071379 GCA_002778355.1 Clitarchus hookeri | reverse complement strand
ATGTCGTAATTGAAGGACAGTAACTTTACCACCAGCATGGAACACGTGACAGGAATACACGGCCGCTGACAATGCCGAAGCTTATGTAGGGGGGAAGGGGGATGCCCATTACTTGTCCCCTATAGATGACGCACCGAAAACGACGTCAGTCTCCAGATTCGCGAAGTATGTTGTGTGTCTGACTTAATTATCTCCAGTGTTCCGTTCCATTTCCAGGTTTGGCGTTGTATATACAAGCTTCCAGTTTCAAGGTGTACTTTAGAGTAACATCCACTTGGCACATGTTTATTCATTTCCAGCTTCGAATGCGAGAAATAAACTGACAAAAGGAAATGCAAAACACGTATCTCAAAGATGTATTACAAATATTACTGAAATTTTTGAACTTAGGTTTTTCATTGTCCCGAAGGAGAAAACCGCTCTTGTGTACCAAACATCACTGTTCACTTGAAATTTCGTGAATAATATTGTTAAACAATGTTTCTTAGCCGTGAGATCAGACAAAATATTTCTGTTCTTGCCAGTAATATTACCTTTTATATTTAATAATACACAATATAACCCGATTTGAAATTAATCACACAGAACGACCTACGAAGAGAAATTGAAATTTTAACACAGCCATGACGCACAAATATTTGATAATTTTTAAGGAATTAACTACTTTTATAAAAGCTAAGGGCAGTGATTTTCTTCAATTAAGCTACGCAGTAGAACACAGAATGTCATGTCGAACATAATTACACTTTTAGATTAGGCTTTGTTTTCGTTCTTCTATTTTACACTTATAATATTTTATGTTATTTGAATTGATGTCCTTAATTGCATTTAACGAATAAGCAAATGTGTGCAGTTGCCAACTTCAATCCCGGAAGTTTTTCTGAAAGGGTTAGTTAACATTTATCATAAAAGTGCTGGATAGGTGGGATTTACATAGAACGAATCAAAGAATCAAATGACTATCTTTGTATAGACAGGGTGGTTTGCAGCGTTGTGGAGCAGGGCCGTTGGCTAGCATTGGAAAAGCCGTAGGTTCGAGTCCCGCCATGTCCATGGCTTAATGTAACTATTTTCATGGCGAATTACGTGAATTTAGCACTTACACCATTCTCCCGGTGATAGGGAAGATGAGTCAGAACATTTCCATGCGCCTGATCACTTTATTCGTACGTCTGCCAAGAAAAAAATTGGCGGGAGGACACACAGTAACCAGAATGAAGGCTATAAGGGATGGCTTCCAAAATTGTTCAATATATCTTGAACGAGCTGCAGTTGAAATAAAGCACGCAAATAAGAAAATATGGAATGTCATCTAATTAATCTAACGAACTAACCAGCACAGCGATAATTTCTTATCATTACGATATACAATTATAACGATTTCAAAACATTCCTTTTTGTTAATTTTCAACTAATTTTTTTGCTTAGAGGCACAGGTTTCTGGTGCTTTCTACCCACTCGCCAGTTCGTTGCAGCCTGCAAACTGTATTTTTTTGTGAGTAGTCCTTCTTTCACTTAAATTGTTACCTAGCTATGTGGCGCAGTGGATTAACTTCTAACTCGCATTCGGAAGTATACGGGTTCGACTCTTGGCCTGGCCATCCTGACGTAGGTTTTTCATGGTTTTCCGAAATCGTTTCGGGCGAATGCTGGGATGGTTGCTTATTACAGGCCATGACCGACTGCTTTCCCGTCCCTGTTTCTCTGAGCCACTTGCTCCGTCTCTAATGACCTCGTTGTCGACGAGGCGTTAAGACCAAACAACCTACTTACCTGCTTACTAAAATAGTTTTATTGGACTTAGACTACACTGAGATACTAACAGTCATGAGATGGTAGTATATTAAGTTCCACATTACGAAGGGGTTTAAGTATAAGTTGTTCGTAGTTAACTGAGAACTCATGAAATGTGGTTACCTGAGTTCTCATGAAATGTGGTTTACTGAGCTCTCATTAAATTTGGTTTACTGAGCTCTCATGAAATGTTGCTAGCTAAGCTCCTATGAAATGCAGTTAATTAAGCTCTTACAAAATGCATTCAACTAAACTCTTATGAAATGCAGTTAACTGAGTTCTAAAGAAATGCAGATTACTGAGTTCTTATGGAATGCAATTAACTGAGATCTTGTGAAACCGCTGCATATTATCTATTTTTCTACCTGTTTTGCATCCTACCACAACATACAATGTTAGCGCTGGCATTCCTGTTTACAATACTGATGTATCAATCAAGCGAAAGTATGACATTTTTATGAACGTAGATTGGTGCCTACATTAGTAACATTCATATTCTAACCCATTTGCTCATAAGACTAACATAAATTAAGAAAAATTATTTCAATGTACACAGATTCAAACAGTACACTTTTAATATCATATTAAGACATGAAACTATTTTTCCTACACCGGCACCAACTTTATAGAGAGCATAACACTCAGTGTCCATAAAACTAATTGGCAGGGATTTTTTTGAATGATTAATCTCAAAAGTGTTATAATAAATCATAAACCAGCAGTTACGTACCCTAAACAAACCAAAATTATCATCACCAAATTTTTCTAGGAGACTGTGTTATGCAACACATGTGTTGCTGAACCAGTGGATGAGCAATAGGAGCACTTGTTTTTATTCAGTTCAGTCAAAAGTCACTTATTTTAGGCAAGAATCATATTGAAAATACATTATAAAGAAATCGTGATACTGTAACAGATTTGTAAATTTGTGGTGAGCAAATTTTTTAAAATTGTTTATCTTTTAAGGAATTTTTGAAATGAATGCATTTGTTTATTTTTCTTCAATTTCCTTGGTGTTCACAGCCGCCTCGTGGTTGGAGACGTTCTGTATGGGCTGAATAAAAAACAATTGGCCAATGCAGTAATGATTTAGAAAATTTCTATGAAACCTCAAACTACAATTTTAAATTTTTTCCCTTTGGTAACTTGCTTTTGAAAATTATAACGAAAACTCAGCAAATGTATTTCTCAAAAACTGCTAAAATACAATTATGAAAAAGTGGCTTTGATATTCCAAGGCTACAAGCTACACAATATGAGCTAACCAAAAATCTCTTAGGCCCTCCTAATCTTATTTCACTCATGAAAAAAATTACAATAAATGAGCTTTTGTGGTTAGTCTTCTACTTGAAAACTGCAACGCCTTTAGTTTATGTAGAATACCACATACAGGAGTTGCATTCAATATAAATGTTCAATAATATGTGCATATACCTAGTGGTATAACATTTACACAAGACACAAGAAGCAAATATAATTTTTAATTACTCCTATAGCCAATTACTTAAGTCCTAGGTCTTATGTTTGGTAATGTAATAGCTGTACTGTTCATAACCAAAAATGTATTTTTTATTTATAAGTAATACATTACTGAGATCTATAAACGTATATATTTATTTATTTTAAATGAAACATTTTAGTTTACTTATAGATACGTAATCACGTTAAATGTATTGTGTGGGATTTAATATATGGCCATGCAAAATTCAGTCCTGAACAAGTAAAAGGCCAATATTGTAGAAAAAAAGTGAATGCTTTCTAATATATTAAATAATTGCTCTAAATCTTCTACAAGTTGATCAGTGAACAGTCGGATATAAAAATATATGAATCCCAATGGGTGTCAAATTGACATATTTGTGGGACAAATGCAAGCCTCTCGAAAACACAACATACAAATCTCTGCAAAATAATTGTACAATTTAAGTAAATTTTTTATTACGATGATGCTTTTGAACAAGCCTAATATTCAAAAGTTTGAAATGTACCTCTGGAATAAATACACCTCACAAACCACACAACCAGTAACCTAAAATACATTTCAAACATTTTTCACACATTTGCGTTTTCTGATATGTATATATCATATAAACTATTTGCTGGTATTATTTTACAGTTTTTCGGAAAACTACGATTCTTAATTACTACCACAATGTAATGCAAAATATGTAAAATGTTTTTTCATTATACATGCAGTATCAGTGCCAAGTTAATTTCGTTCATCAAAGTTCCAATCGAAGGCGATAAGCTGAATTTTAATTTCGCAAAAACGTAAACACGTGCACGCACGGTAAACGGCTGAACGGATGCAGGCGCACCAACTGTGAATCGGTGACGGAAGTCATGGCGAAACGACGGTAAGATACCGCAAATAATTAAATTCCGCATCAAACCCAGATATTAAACCTGACATAAAAATAATAAAAATTGTATACAATTTCTTTAATTCAACATTTAGTTAAAAATAATTATAAACATTAAGAATTATTTCATACTTGGTATCAATGAACTTGGCAACACTTAGCAGATGCGCAGAAGTTTTCTACGCACCTTCTCTTTTTTACCAATACGGGAATATTCCCTTACACTTTATGTTATTGTAGCGTCGTGAACTCGGTTCTTCCTGTACATTACCGATATTTTCAAACAAACATAAGAGCAGATAGGTTTCCTGTTCCTCTTTCACGAAAACTACCTTACAGTTTCAAATGAAAATTACTTACAATTTTTTACAGTGTGCGTACAGTACTGTTACACATAAGTCACCCTGGCTTACGTTCAGTTTTGCACACTTAAACTCCAAGTTGCACTACGTTCTTTCAGGAAAAGAGATAGAGAGTAGATGTAAGTCCTTAAAAGATTCTTTGCTAGAGCTCTGAAAGCAAGGGAAGACCGCAGTCGAACTGCTGCCATAAGTTAAATCTTATGTATCTTACAAACAGATGATCTTCCTCACCCACACGCTCCAACACAGGACGTGTGTATGAAACCTATTATAATTTTAGTACTTATTTTTTTTAGAATATGCGACAAAGGGTCACATTAAAAACACCTACAAAAGTTTTGAAATGCTATATGTGAAAAGATGTTTGGCAGTGAATTTAGGCTTATTGAGAGACAATACACTTCGATGTAGTCGTCTTAGATTAATGGTTATAATTTTCCCCTGGGGTTAATATTAATAACACAGTTTCATACAACCTTTCACAGAAATAACTCATAGAATCCAAAACACTTGGATAAATATGATTCACTTAATACTTGAAAGAAATAATTGACATGTTATTTCTAATGAGCATTTTTTTTTTTNACTTGGATAAATATGATTCACTTAATACTTGAAAGAAATAATTGACATGTTATTTCTAATGAGCATTTTTTTTTTTTTGCGGAACAAAATTGAGAGTGCGACAAAATTTTAGGTAACACGACACAGGGTGCCATCTCATTTGNATTTTTTTTTTTGCGGAACAAAATTGAGAGTGCGACAAAATTTTAGGTAACACGACACAGGGTGCCATCTCATTTGAAAAACCTGGATAACAGGAATCTGTCAGGGAATTTTCAGTGTAATGTGTTTTTGTGTACATTTAGGGCGTTNATTTGAAAAACCTGGATAACAGGAATCTGTCAGGGAATTTTCAGTGTAATGTGTTTTTGTGTACATTTAGGGCGTTAATATTCAACATGTACTTAACGGTATAAGAGGTTTCACTCAAAAACCAGTAAAATACTGCACCACAGGGAAATTGGCATCATTCTAATGTACATATCTTTCTTTCGAAGAAGAAAATCATTACGAGGTGTTACANAAATACTGCACCACAGGGAAATTGGCATCATTCTAATGTACATATCTTTCTTTCGAAGAAGAAAATCATTACGAGGTGTTACAATCGACATTTGCACTAAGATGAGATATGAATAGTCAGTTTCTTTGCAGGGCGGTTCCAGAGAAACGCCAGGGAGTTTTCTATCAGCAATTAAGTGGCCGTTAATATAACAGTACATTCCCCTTGTAAGTGCATAACTTCCCCATTTACCATCTGCTGACATTTTATGCAATTTCTTGTAGTACGACCAGGAATTTGGACGAAACGGATGCGTCTCCCTCCTTGCATTGGAGGAATCCATCCAGAGGCCAAGAGAGGAGCAGGGATTTGTTCAGCTGTCCAAGCCTCAAGTGAGCAAGCCGACATCACCTGCTCCTCAGTGCAAGATTCATTCGAGCGGGAACTCATGAACGATTGTAACGTGACAAACACACGTTATCCTGTTCGTCGTTTTAACTTGCTTGAACTGAAGAGTTTTGGGTGCTGAGCTATGAACGTGCAAAAATTTTTCCGTCACCGAGTGTATTCTGGTGCCCCATTCGTCGACGCCGCCAACGCCACGCTACATATTCGGTGGACAAAGCCTGAGCTAGGCCTCAATTGATTGCGAGGCTGTTCCCTCGTGTTGGCTTCGCCCCCTTTGCTGCCGATGAACCTTGGTTATCAGCCGACTTGTGAAAATATGTGGTCTGTTACGTAATTATTTAAAAAGAATACATGAAAACAATCAATGAGAGCACATCCACATATCATTCAGACCACGACTTAAAGTAACTTAATGTATTTAATGCAACATTTGGGCTTAAAAAGTTTTCAAATGATAAAGATGGTTTATTTAAATTGGAAAAGCTCTCAAATAAATGTGGTCATGAACCATATATGTATTGATTAAAAAAAATGTATATAGCAAAATGTTTAATAAATTGAATATGTCTGTAATTGTACGATGGAAAGGCATTCTCTTCAATGGTTACAGTTGTAAATGACTTTAAAAATCTTTGCATAATGTTGCTTAAGTAGCTGAGTGGTTAAAGTACCCGATTCCTGCTCGATAGGTGGTGGGTACGAATCGCAATTCTTCCATGAGAATTTTTTGTTTTAGTGTTTACAAGTGTGATGGGAAAGTGTTAAAATTACATAAATTAATTTTTATAAACCAATTTTGCATTAAAAATGAATATTTGATACATTTAACTGTATTTTTCAAGATTTGGGCATTTTTCAAATGATGAATAATATAAATTAAAAAATAATCATTCCAATAATTTATAAATGAATCGATTTCTGGATGTCTGATCGTTTTACGGTTGATTTGACAAGGGCAGCCAGGTGCCTAGCGAGTGAGAGCAGTGTGGGAAGAGGTGTTGTGCAGCAGGAAGTGGGTGGTCGATGCTTTTTGTAATTGTTAGGAGTTTCCTATTGCGTATTGTGGAGGGGGTNATAATACATTTTAAATACATTTTTAAAATTAATTTTTATTTTTGAATTTTTTTTTTTTTTTTTTTTTAGATTTTTGCGATTTTTATAAAAATTGCCAGGGTTGTTGTTGGGGACTGTGAGCTTTGCTTAGGTGGAGTGAGAGGGTAGTGGCTTACAAGTATTAAGCAAGCCCCCCAAATCTTTAAATGGCTTGAAAATTGGCTTTCGGGGGCTTCCAGTTAGCTACATTGTAGAGCAAGCGCTTTTCTTCACAGATTTTTTTGCAAAAATGAGAAAGTTTGATTTAAAAGGGGGAGATTTGAGGTAAAAGACTGATTTCAATGGGAAAATGGTCGATTTTGAGGGGAAAACGGGAAATCGCCGGAAAATTGATGGAACCACTTTCCCATAGCCCCCACCCCTTCCCCCCAAATGAAGATAACCCTACTACTGATATGGAATCGGGTATGTTGAGTATGAATGCATTCATAACTTCATCAAATTCTTAATTTAATACAATGCATATATGTCAAGATATTTAGTATAAGTCCAAACCTTATATCTATGTTCTAGACATTTACCAGAACCTATATGTCCGCCAATCCTCTGGTCCACATCTGCGACCTGTGATCTAGTTGATTTCCAGACGCATAATGGTTGGATGGAAACAGGATGGTGCGCAGATACAGTATGCTTGCCGGTTTTCTGGTCCTCGCCTCAGTGTCTAGAGGATCTAGTCGGGGTTTTTGTTTTTATAAAAGTGGTACGCTATATTTTATTTAAATGAAGATGCATTGTTGCTTTGGTCTTGCTGAATGAATATGCGTGCATGATGTGATGTGTTCTTTATGGAGGTTTGTTCTGTACTGGAAACCTTTGGGCGATCGTGGTGCGGTCTATCGGTGGAGTTTGGTAGTGTATGGCCTTTCTAAAGTCTCCCTGAAGGGCTTTCCTTAGATGGGTTGGTCTTCCAGCTTAAACGATCGTTAGAACAAAATGCGGTATCGCTCGCATACAAACACACTTATACACACATATATTATTCTCACTTAACACTGCAGCTAGCATTGTATTATGATAGCACTTATACATTAAACATTTATTTCCGAACCCTTATTGTTATGTGTGTCTCCCAATAAATCATTATCAGTTGTGTATCGCTTACGAATATGAAAACGGAGTAAATGTTTGGTGTTTGTAGCTTCGGCAGATAGGAAGTGTTGGTAAACTATGCTTATAAGGTGGGCTTAAGGTGTAATTGACCTTGTCATGCTACTCGGCATCCGTGCGATGCTTATGATATGGTAGTTATAGGTTTGGTACGTAATGGTGGCTTACTATGCTTATATGGGGTCTTCAGTCGTAATTGTCCCTCCACCATGTTCGTTACCAGGGATGATGCTTATGTTATGGTTTTGGCGAGTATAGTTTCAGAGAATGGGAAATGTTTTGCAACTATATTTATAAAAGGGCTTAAGATGTACTTGACCCTGTGGGCATGTTCGTCATTGTGGTGATGCCTATGATATGAATTTGGTGGCTATATGTTAAACCATTCAGACATGACAGACAACTATATTTATAAGGATTTTTAAGGTGTTATTGATCCTGCAACCATGCTCATCATCGGGGGTGATGTCTAGGTTATGTATTTGGTGTCTTCCATTTAAAAAGTTTGGAAATGGTGGCCAACTACATTTATAACAGGGGTTATGGTATACTTGATCCTTTGGTACTGTTTGTTGTTGGGTGATGTCTATGTTATGCATTTGGTGTCTGTATCTTAAACCATTTATAAATGCCCGGAAAGCATGTTAATAAGAGGGCTTAAGCTGTTATTGACTCACCACTTTTTTCGTCATCAGGGTTCATCCTTATGATATGATTTTGGTGGTTATACCTTAGATGGATCGGAAATGGTGTCCGACTATGCTTATATGAAAGTTAGGCGTTCTTAGCCCTATCTTCTTGATGTTACACTCTAGCTGGTATGCATGGTAGTTTGATGGTGAGAATTCAAAATGGTGGACTTATTACACAAACATATTGGTGATTTATGAATCAGTTGCAAGTGAGCAGTGGTCGTAGTAAGATGTGTGTACTTACTGTGTAATTACTAGCTTGGTACATGTACTTCGTCAGAGTACATTTATTTCTCTTANTAGTAAGATGTGTGTACTTACTGTGTAATTACTAGCTTGGTACATGTACTTCGTCAGAGTACATTTATTTCTCTTAGTAGGTAATTATTCTCACTATGTGTACATATTCATTATGCAATTACTCATTACACAATAGTTCATTATGCTTTAACTATACCTAATTACCCTCAACCAGTTTCAAACCAAGCAGCACCTCACCTCCCCTCATCGACCTAATCAGTTGGGTTCGGCAGCCGCTGGGTAAATATTTGTACTTTGTGTGTAAATACTCTCTTGGTACATGTACTTAGTCTCTGTACATGTACTCACTCTCGGTACATACACTTATTCGTTATGCAATTATTCGTTTCGTGATTGCTTATTACACTATAATTACCCTTAACTACATATAATTGCCTTTGACGGGTCTTGAACAAAGGAGAAGTTTCTCATGTTAAGGAGTGTCTTCACTTTGTATCCCTCTCTCTCTCTCTCTCTCGAGTCAGTTTACAGGTTATTCAAATAGACTGTGTCTGCTGATGCTCCCTAGCATGCTAGAACATACATGCTCTCTCTACTTATGGTGACAATGTCCATAATGCTCATTTTCAATGTAACTGTAGGAAAAGAGAATTCCCCTACATTAGAACTTTGAGAATTAACAGAAAACAAAGTACAAGTTCATGCATTTGTTCTATAAAATTTCTACTACTTAGACAAATACAAATTTTTCCATTTTATATATCAAAGAGGAATATGAGTTAGGCGTGTGCAGTCCCGTAAACTAATTTTTTTTTAATTACGTGAAACACAGGAGAGTTTGAAATTGGATATTGAAGTTCAGAAGACTGCTCATGTAGCTAAAGATACAGGTAAAAGATTAAATAATTTTATGGAAAATTTGTTTGAGACATACATAAAAAGATATGTGGCAAATAAATGGTGATTTAGAAAACAGAANTGGCAAATAAATGGTGATTTAGAAAACAGAAAAAAGTGAGAAATGATTAAATATTGAACAGAGACGCGAGGTATTTGTATAGTTTGATCATTTGTAGTTTGCTGCTCTTCCAACATTGAGAAAATTAAGTTAATTCTTTTCTTTAGTTTTTAGGAAACCATCCCGAAGTTTTTTATTTTTATTTACAAAATTGGCTGGAAACATACAAAATATCGTATCTTCTGCAAATATTTACACTACATATAATCTTACTTGTTTCACGAACTCTTTAGGGCCTTAATACTACATTAACGAACCTAGATTTATGTATAACTCACGTAATTCATTCAAAAATAAAATTTAGGATTAAATATGTTAGACAACATTATNCCGTCGTCAGAGATGTGTTTCCACTACCACAACCACAAAAAATTGCTCCAAGCTCATATAAAGATTTCTACCCAGGCTTTGACTTACGCTAAATTACCCAATGTGGAACTAACTCCTCGCCACTGTCTACGGACACAAAAGAGGGCACTGGCAGGGCCGACAAAGCACTTGTACAATATTCGTACAAGGCTGAAGGGGTAGTTCCTTCCGGCGCTCAACAGTGTGAACCATTCCTTAGTCCTTCTATAGTCCACTCCAAATATATTCTATACTCTTCCGCTACGTCTAGTCCTCNGGCTTTTAGGCTTGTGATTTTGCTGAATGAATTTAGTGATTTTGTAACTTTCAGTGTAGAGAGACAAGCTGACAAAACTAAATTAATAAATTTGTTGGACACGATGCATTACTAAAATCAATTTCATTTAACTATCCTCCGACTCCCCACAAAACATAGATGAGTGGGGAAACAGTCGTTAGATCAAAGCGACTAGTCGAACTTCCCTACTACACTGTTTCCATGACATGACCTAACACATCCGCCTACGCAGTTGTAATTTGCGGGGGAAACACCAGAGATGATACTTGGCTAAGCATTAATTGCCGTGTTGCCTCTACACGGCACGAGATTTTGCTGATTTTTCCTTCAAGCAGTTAATAAGGTCAAAGTGCTGTAAGCCATAATTTAACCTCTAGTTATTGCGAAAATAGCATATGAACTGTTTGTCTCTGTCATCGACCAACGAAGAGTTCAGTGGACTTTCGGAAATAATATATATCCCCCCTCCCGTTTTTACCGTAAGCCAGCATTTGAGACGATTGGGGATAACATTTCTGGCAACCTGGAGAAATAAACAAAGCATTGTTGGTATCCAGCCAACTACCAGTACGTAACAAGTTGCTGTCACGGCTCTCTCACCCCAAAAGCCATACCGCGTCTCAACCGCCCAATAGGTCGGAGGAAATGGATCACGCCGTTCCACCGCAGGTGTGCCCAGCTTGCTCCTGAGTCGGCCAGATCCATAGCCTCAATCTGATTCATAAATACGTATGGTGACATAGTTCCAAAAGTGCTGAGGTAATCGTACTCGGCACAAGGTTTATACTATTACACGGTATTATCCAAAGCCCTGGTGTCTCTCCAGGACATCACAAAAGCATTAATTCCAGCTCGATGCCCATCCATTCCACGGGAAGGTGATCGTTTCTGATCTCCCCTAGCACACGGAGAAACTACTGTCATCGCAAACGCTACACAGTGGATCCATCACAAGATAAAAACTTTGGTGGGGCCAAACAGATCGTCACCACTTTTGCAAAAATTCTTAGTTTTTGTATTATTATTTCCGATTCATATTAATTTCTGACAACGAACGGTTTTATTGGAAAATTACATTTTAAGAGTTGTTTAATATTTAAGTGCGTAATTTTAACTGCTTGTTATCTGCTTATTGTAAAAATTTTAAGAATTGTTTTCTTCTATTTTAGGTTCTCGACTTTTTACAACAAGCAGGTAACACACAAATACAATTATGACGCAAAAACTAAAATTTTCTGCAAAAGGGTTGAAGCCGAGCCTTAAATTCCATGGCACATGTCATGTTTTGTCAAGACATATGGCAAGAGGCTACTGGACAGTACAAATGCAGTCTTTCCCACACCAGAGAGACACAATGACTGCGCTTCCCCCATCATGATCATACTGAAACGGCCGATATGGACATTCTGTGTCCACTGAGTCAAGGCCAGCACCACTGGGAAGAGTCTTATGCCCATTAAAGTTAGGTCGTCCTCGAGATATGGCCTCTGTTCTTTAAAACCATGTCAGGCTGATCCTTATGCCTAATACAGTCCGGCCATCCAACCAGCCAACTCACTATGGGCCAATTTTGAAATTCAGCATGAAGAAAATATGACCTGATGCATATAAGATCTCCTTAATCTCCTTATCAAGTCATGAACTACCGTCGGATCAACAGATTGCGGTACATTGTGAAGATATCAACTGTCTTCCGAGTCAGTCTTTCCTGCTATTCGCTATTCGAGGATCTCAAAGAGAATAAGATGAATCCAACCCGCCATAAACTAAAATATAGAGCAATGGTATCATTATCGTGATCAATCACATAACATATTTGCTCATAGCCAACGAGGTGGAGCCAGTAAGAAATGTCGGCATTAAGACGATGGTCAAATACTACCTCACACTCACACCGAATGTTATATTATAATAGAGGCCAAGATGGCCAGAAGAGAAACAGAAGACAGATGCTAAGTTTTATTTTACTCAGGAGGCAAATTAGAGATGTAAATTCCACCAACGATGTTGCTGGGGTTCGCCGAAGATTGAATACATAACAATAAGCAATAAGTTATGCTGACTTTAGTGAATAAGTACTCACAAACAATCGTGGATGCCACACACACGTGAGCATCCCCACACCTTATGTTCTCGCACCATATGCGTCAATGGATCTGGGGTCAACTGGTAGCTCCACATTGACATCATTACTATCCAACGATACATCTTCCTCGGTGTGAGTTTGGTTTAAGTCTGTTTGAGGTTGATAGAGGTTTGTATGAGGACTATTGAGATCTTTTAATTGTATGTTGGTGGACTGTTGAAGCTCAGAGATTTATTGAGGTCTGTGAAAGATATATTTGAAGTATATTTTATGTATGTTTGAGGAGTATATTTGGCCTCTTCGAGGTATGTTTCAGACCTCATGCACTGTTAGCTATGCTTATAAAAGGGCGTAACGCCGAATGTCACACTAGCGTTTTACAGGTAGGGAATGTTACCTACAGTCTGAATTTAGTAGCTATCTGTCCATAAGTTTATTAAATAAATGTAGGCCTAACTATGCATATAAACGAGCACAGGGCTAACACAACATAACTACTTTTTTGGATTAGTACATATTGTTATGTTTCAAGTATCTGATTCTTACATTAACTGAATGATGGCCAATTAACAATTTAAGATGGCGAGTTCCAAGGGGCGAAATTATGCTTATATCATGATTTGAAGCAGGGTGATCGCTATCCTATAATTAGGCATGGTTTGGTCACTCATGCTCGCCGTTATTATCGCTAAATAGCACACCAAGGTCTGTATCATAATACTCTATATGACAGTTAATAATTCTGGTGTAATAAGCAAGTTATGTAGCCATTTTAAAATTAAAGAGAAGTCTGAAAATAAAGTACTTCATATAATTATAGCAAAAATTGAGTGACACTGATTTTAAAATAAATATCTAATAAGTACATTAAACAAGCATTGTGATATGTCTAAACATGAATATTTTATAAGTAGGTACTCTACTAAATTAATGAATAATTTTTTTTAACTAGGTGAAAATTGCATATTTTTGATTAGCATAACATATGTATAGAATAAATATGGCCACCAGCTAGCAGAAACAGTCAAATATGATTGCAGGATAGATGTTGGTAACTACTGGCTTATCGTCTAGACCAGAAATCATGTCGGTTGCGAGACTCTAGCCTTGTCGACGTAATTCGCAATCCACTTCTCTGAATCCTCGATGAGAAGCCTTATATCTACCACCACTGCACTGTTAAACAAAGAGTAGCGAGCTACTAGAAATGTAAATAGATTATAAAATCACATTATCAGTCAGTCTTTCACAACATAAAAATTCATTCACTATTATTCAGAAACTAAGAACTAAATACTGCCTTTCAGAGAGGGGAATTCACATACACGACCATATCGAAACAAAATGTATTGGTACACAAAATATATCATACTAGTATAAGCATTGTATAGAATCGATATTTATTTGAAACTAAACAACGAATGTTCAATTAAATGTTGCCAGTTACAAAATAAATTTTGACACAAAAAACATTTACATATACAACATAAATTGCAATTTGATGTGGCTAAATAAAATAAAATTGTAAGGGAAATATTCCAATATGTTTCAGACTTTACAGGCCTAATTCTTGAAAGAGTGTAAAATGATCTGTACCGTGCTTGCAGTGATGTAATGCAGTTCGTTACTGTGATATAAGACCAAAATCTCTTACTGTGAGCTTAATAAAACCGAAACATGAGAAAAAGCCAAATTGAATTTTTTATTGTTAATGTTTGATTCCATGAGAGTAAAAGTATTTTGCACGTAGTTCACCCACGTTTTAATGAACACCTTTTAAATTTTCTCTGAAAAGTAAAGCTTACCCAAAACCGATTACATCATAAAAATCGAATTTACTACTTACAATAAAGTTGGAAGCGAAAACGTAGATACACACGTACACACATATAAATATTTATACGTATTAGGATATTGTACACTTTCAAGCAAGAATTAAAGAAATTCCAAGAAGGTTTATTTTGCATTTTTAAAGCAAAAAACGCATTGATACTAATAACAGTACCCGGAATTGTGGCAGAAGGGGACATAGCAGATAGAAAGAAAAAACTAAACTTGACTTTCGCGCTTATTCAATTCGCCAATAACAACAGGCATGTGTCTAATTTGGAGTAGGAATAAATATTACCGATGAGTCGATCCTAACTGCTGCATGTAAATGAATGTCAAGGACATCGAAAGTGAACATTCTCGTTACTTTATTTATAACGGTATTTAAAAAAATTTTAATAGCATTTCTCTTTTTTTTCATGCAGAGTGTTATTTCTCATCTCGCCCCGAATGCAGTAGGCAGCAACACGATGGAACACGAGTTATATTTTGACTCTCCGACTCACTCCCTCCACCAAGCCCAATTCCGCCAAGCAACCCTTCCTCCCTTTTTTTCCGTGTCCGCCCTGTCTTTCCATTCCGTGATGTGTGTTCTGTTCTGCTGATGTTACATTTTCCGTCACCGCGACTTCCCCTTCTTCCCCTTCGGGCGGGTGCCACCCCCTCCCTGCTCCCGGAGCCATCGCCCCACCACCACCCTACCCCACACCCGCGTCGTCCCATCTAACTAACGCAGCAGAGGGTGGCGGNAATTCGCCAATAACAACAGGCATGTGTCTAATTTGGAGTAGGAATAAATATTACCGATGAGTCGATCCTAACTGCTACATGTAAATGAATGTCAAGGACATCGAAAGTGAACATTCTCGTTACTTTATTGATAACGGTATTTAAAAAAATTTTAATAGCATTTCTCTTTTTTTTCATGCAGAGTGTTATTTCTCATCTCGCCCCGNAACCCATACGTGCGAGATGGTGTCCATTGCTGTTTCACTCCTGTGTACAGTCGCTTGCAAAGTCATCGTCGTGCGCGTACGTGTTTCCAATGTGATAGCACCGCCCGCGTGGCAACGCCGAGTCATGACGTATCAACGAACTACAAGACTGTCCCTCCTCCTTCCTGCTTACAAAGTCACGTGTTACGAAATAATCTCGGCTTTCCTGTAATGAAGGTGGCTCACCTAATTTTAAATGTCATAATTTTCTGCACCTGCTTATGTAAAAACAACGAATCACCGCAGTGATTACTTATGGTGGTCCTAGCCACTCGATTCCGGATTATCTAAAGTGACAAAGTAAGTGACTTTTTTTATTTCAACGATGTAATTTATCAATAGACTTATATCTATTTAAAATCCGATTCTTCTTCAATTGTGTTTCAAACTGTAAAAGCTGAATCGATACAAACACCAAGGATTATGTATCTGCAGTGCAAACAATGGTCATCGTGTTAAAAAAACATACGGAATATTTCTGTAAAAATTTAAAAATTATTTGCTTAGTTGAGAAACTCACGCTGTTTCTGTGTCAGTGTAGTTTAAACCGGTGTGTTTCGGCATAAACGCTTAAATGTTTAGCGCTGGGCCAGTGATATTGGTGAATTTTTGCTAGTTTTCGGAAAATTGGGTTTTTTTCACCAGAGAGACTGATCAACATCTACCACTGCAAGTTTATTGTCGGCACAGTCCAACAGACGAACGAGGAATACGTCACAGTTCGATTCAAAAGCAACCGAAACCACGCCAGTGACGATGCACGATGTGTGTATATATATATTTCAATTTATTTTTATACTGTGTTCACATTTCCTCATTATGTACAAACTCAGAATACTGACTGAAAATATATTTGCAGTAACAATAAATATTAAATTGGACAACCTACTTTCTGTTTTAACACCATTCCTGAAGCTCACTCTTGTCAGTCAATTTCCCGAAATACATTCATAATTTAATAATAATCAAAATATTTAGAATTTTCTTAAGTTGGCAGCCGTATTGATTACCACTGACCTTAAGAATTTAATGTTAAAAATTTCAGGGAATAAATATACTTATTAATAATAGTTATTTTTTTGACGACTTACTCGCATAAAATCACTAGTCGGTTGTGGTGGTGCTTTATTTAATCCCCGCAGTAAATCTCAAGACAAATTTTTGTAACATGTTGAATGGAACTCACCTATCGACATTTCTCAGTTAGTGGTATTAAGACAGATGCCTGCAATTATGAAGACAGTAAAAAGAAAACATTGAAACGCATTTATCTTATATGCTTACATCTTAATGTGGGAAATATACTTATAAAATCGATGGCGACAAAAATGCTCTTTGCCTAAGTTACAATTGACCCAAACCAGCTGGGTTTTATTTTGTTGCAATACGAAGTCATGGACATTATTTCTGCAATTAAAAGGCACATAAAACAATAAGAGAATTAAAACCAAAAGGGAATGCTTTCCTAATATGTTTTAAAATTAACACAGCTCTTCAAATAATGCATAAAATATCTTAACGTTTTCGTCTGCCAGCAGCAAAAATTCTGTGGTCGACCAGGTGGAAATTGCCATTTTCTCATTTCAAACCCAAGGGCATCGATGGATTCGAAAAAGAGACCCCAAGCCCCAAAAAAGGACTCCACATTGGATCGTGCCATAACCTGTACCCACGACTCTAATATCTTACATAAGTAAAATTTTCAGATTAGTTTTAAAAGATTGACTGTCGTTTATAATTTTGTCAACATTGCTGATTGCATGAATTAAATTTTGAAACTGTAGAATACGCTGATCGTAAGAATATGTAACTAATTTCTTGTAGCAAGATTTNTTGCATGAATTAAATTTTGAAACTGTAGAATACGCTGATCGTAAGAATATGTAACTAATTTCTTGTAGCAAGATTTATATTTTTTAAAGTTATATGTTAAAAATTATTTCCTTTAAATTTGAGATGTAGAACTCTTCATTCTTAAGGTGTAAAAGTAAAAATGTTTAAAAAATATCAATTGATACTTTGAAATTGAGATTTGAAATTCCAATGATCATAACTCTTATTAAAAAAAAGTTGTATACATTAGTTTAAAAATTCTGAATCTGATATGAAAACGAAATGCTTATTAAAAATTTGTGATGTGAACAAGATACTTTACTTTTGTGAAGCTGTAAGGTTCAAAACTACATATGCACTCTAAATTTATGTTCAAAAATGTTTTTTGTGAATTTTTAATATGCTAAACACACCTTAGTCTCTTAAGTTGGAAAGTTTACAAAAATATTATATATAAATAATTAATATCACTTTTAAATGTCAAATTTGGTTGTCTCAGCCAAATAGTTCAATGAAAAAGATATTATTTTTCAGTTGAAAACATAATTTATACATATTTGTACCAATGTTCAAATAGGTTCCTCTTCGAAAAACATTTTTTTGTGTTATAACAAAGTCAAGAAGCATAATTTAAAAATTCATTCGCCTAGTTTACAAGTAAAGTGAATATATATATAAATTTATATGAAATATAGTGTCGCAAAATGAGTATTTGAAAGAAGTACTTGAATCTGTTTATGTGGAAAGGGCTTCATTCAAAAATATTCCTTTAAAAAATACTGTCTCAATGGAGTATTTTTTAATACAACACACTGAAAAATAAGCATTGACTACTTATTTTTGTGCAAAAAATGGATATATATATATACAAAATAATACATATCTATCTCATTCTCCTCCAAAAAATGTTTTCTGGCCTGGACTGAAACCCNAAGGATATATATATATATACAAAATAATACATATCTATCTCATTCTCCTCCAAAAAATGTTTTCTGGCCTGGACTGAAACCCTTTTTCCATAGAAATGCATTAAAAAAATTGTCTTGATTGAGTAATTTTTAATACAACCCACTGATAATCTTATTTTTAATACTTCCGTTGTTGCAAAATAATGTTCATATTCGAAAAAGTATATAAAATAACTTTACGACTCCAAAAAAAATATTTTCTGGTTAGGACTGAAGCCATCATTACACAGAAATACATTAGAAATGGTTTCAATTGAGTATTTTTATTACAACCCACTGAAAAAATTACACTGAATGCTTCTGTTTGTACAAAAAAATTACATTCAAACCATATACTCAACATTTTCCCTTCTAAAAAAAAAGTTTTTTTTAAAGCTAGGATTGAAGCCCTCTTTGCATAGAAACACATCTTACAATTATTTAGGCATTTTCTAAGACATATTTTTAAAGTAAAAATATGTTATATTATGTAAGTTAAGTTTGAGATAGGTTACTTTAAGTGATATGAGGTTTGTTAGGTGAGATTTTGAAAGATAATATGTCAAGTGCTGTTTGGTGAAGTGAAACAAGATCAGGTAATGTCACGCAGGTTCGCTCATATCAGGTCTTTTAAGATGGTTTTATATGTACATGCATATATACATGTGTGCATTAATTATTAAAGGTCTGTGTAAAGAAAGCTTTCGTTGATGTATCATATGGTTTTTTCACATAAAAGATAGGCAGAACAGTTCACAGAGATACAACGTGATTTATTGTGATGTCGGCAGCTAAGCTCATACGGTAATTTATCTTTAATTTTGACATCAATATTTTCTACTATTGGCTACTCACAACTTTCCTTTAAAACTCCTCGTACTCGCCTGGAATTAACAGTTTGAGCTTTATGATGTCATGATTTGTGCCTTCTTTATTGGGACCTTTCTTCTAGAGTAAACTATCTGTGTTGGTAGATTTGCTTCTACCGAAGATTTATGGGCCATCCTAAAGGTCTGAATTACCAAGCTGTCTGTGAAATAACTGGTCACTAATGTTCCAGCTAAGATTTTGTCATAAGTAAAATGCGTGAAGGAGCTTATACTGAAGTGAACTTTTCCATATTTTGATGTTTGCCGACTCCTAGTACCTTCTGAAGCACAATTTTTTGTACAATGTCAGCCACCACTTTTTGAAGTCGAATACCTCTTTCGAATGTACTTCTGCGACAACCTATTTCCCTAGCTGACTGCTATGGATGATCAAATTCCTTATTTCTTCAATAGAATAGATCCTGTCATGTTTTCTGAGCTCCCACTTAATGCTTCCAAAGCCCCTATCACAGGGTAAAAAATAATGACCCCTTATCCGAAAAAATTGCTGAATTTTCTCAAAGTGACCACTTTGGTTCATACTTAAAATCCTTCTACACAATGTGTGATTTGTATTTTGTCCGCCACAATTGTCGGCAAATAGACGGAACTCGGTTATATTTGGCTTGTAATAAATCGTAAAGGAATGTTCAGACCTCGTCAGGACGTTTATGAGCTATTTCCTCATTATTCCATTTTATGTCATGAATACAGAAAACTTTCACACTTAATTGCCGCAAGTAAATCGTCTCCTGGACGGGGATTGCAGGTAGAGGAATGTTTTGCATGAAATTCATGCACAATGACATCATATAGTTGTTCATCTTTAGACTTTGCTTCATTTTGTAACTTCGCATAGAATTTCTTTGCTCTCCTTTTGTGGATCATTAATTCTGCGACACCGCATCGTTCTGCACTAACGTGTGGATTTTTTTATCATTACATGCAGATCCACACAAGTGCAGCAATAGTCTATTTGGGGTCTCCTAAAACTTAAGTTGTAGTAATTTTTGAAGACATTTAAGTACCTACACGTGATAGCTTCATTTCAGATCTGGGTATTTATACTTCATATGGCGATACATACAATAAACTCTTAGACGGGCACCCAAAAAGTTCATAGTCTTTCCTGAGTAGTGTGAATGTTTAACAGCGAAACACACAATATGGTTTTTATTATTGTCCCTGGTTTCAGGAGGCAATGTATTTGCACTAACACATTTACCTTATTTACCTTCAGGAGATTTTCTCGTTAAAAGCAACTTACTGCATTATTTTTACCCTCTTGTCTGTGATGGCATTCCAGGCAAAAAAATTCTTTATAACCAACTTGTGTGCGTTTGTTTCCAATAGTAATGAAATAGGTCATGTTTTGTCTACCTATTTGTAAGACGTTTCCTTTCTTGGCCAACGTTGTTTTATATCGTGCGCTTCAATCAAATGACTGAATCAACAAATCTTGTTCGTTTTTCAACGGCAGGTCATGCAGGCCCTTGAAAACATCATCATCATCATTATCTTCTGAGATTCCCTCAAACCACTTAAATCTATTCTAACTAAATCAAGTAAAGAAGATAATAATTAGACATAAATCGGCATTAAGTGTGTATGCGGTAGCTCACACTACAGTAGTTTTTTTTTAATTGGGTAAGGTTGTAATTAAACAAAACACAATAATAACACTCCGAAAATAAAAAGTAGCTAGTTATATGGGACTAGCTGATTATTTTGATATATCTATTATGTTACGTCCATAAATAATTACTGTTCATAATTTATTAAATGCTCCGCTTTTCTCACTCAAAGTTATTAAAGTCACTAATTCGAGTGGTAAAATAATTACCTGCAAGAATGTCCAGTCGTCAAAGCGGGAACCAAGTGACCCTGGTAATCTCTGCGTTCTTCACCTTGTAACATGGCAGTTTTCTTCACATTTTTTTTCCACTTTGATGGGGTTCTTTTTCTCTTTAAACCTCTCAAGACATCTTCACTTTCTTCATACTCACTGTTATCACTTTCTTTCACTTTGTTAACCATTATCATACAATTGTTTCTATGATTAACAGTCTATAACACATGTTGTGTAGGCTTTATGCTAACATAATCTGAGTTCACATATACAACACTTTTTTTTCAATAAATAATTATCATACACGTTTGCGCATATATAAAAACAAAATTAACTATACACTGCATAGGAAATAAAATATCCCTCCAAATCGTTCTGTGCGAAAAGGGCTTCAGTCTTGGACTCAAGTCCTTTCTGCATATCATATTAAATGTTGCCCTTGCTTCCAAGGCATTGTATGCATTGACTGAAGTATTTTTGCTACCAATTAGTAAAACCACCTACAGAGAATATTTTTTCATGGCCAACTCATTTTGCCAAATTTTGTGACTGAAGCTCTGTCTGCACAGACCGGTCCACTTAATATTTTTGTGTTGACTTGTAAGCTCAGCACAGACACCGACTTGCGAGCGGCCAGGAACAAGATACACAACAAAATTAAAATAAAATATAAGATATATTTTGTAGCAATGCAGACATAGATGCGCATGTGTGTTGAAAAGGGTTGCGACCACATTCCTGCAAAGAAGCGATAACACGTGTGACACATTTAAAGGCGACAACAGGAGTCATCGTAGGAGTGTGCTGGGCGAGCGAATCATTAGTGAGCTGANAGGGGTTGCGACCACATTCCTGCAAAGAAGCGATAACACGTTGTTACGCTTGGCCCCGTTGAGCAATGCTAGCTAAGCAGAAGTAGTAAAGAGGCCAGAGACGCGCTTCGAGGATTGCAACAACGATTACGCAAAGAGGGCACAGAAGTGCAAACACCACACGGAGAGTGATTGCGGCAACCGGCATGGAAATGCGCACAGGACGCGTGGCCTGCTGATCTAATGGCATTTGGGGTAATTAGAACAAACCCGCCTCCGACACTCAACGGGAACCAATCAGAGTGAAGTACGTCGATACACACGTGGGAGGGCGAGAAGAGTAATATAGTTGTCTGCGACCTAGAGAGGGGCTGTCTTCGCCGAACTTCCTACCAGACCACAGCGACACCAGAGGGCGGTGTCCGTCAACCGACTCCAGGGGACGAGGCTAAGGGTGAGCTCCTTCTATCAATGTAATCTTCCTCCTAACCACTTTCCTCTGTCCATCCCTCTACCTCTACCGTTGGACAAGTCTATAATACCATTTAACTCGATGTATCACTTATTCAACAAGTATAAAGTAAAGTCTCTATTAGTATTTATTGTATTAACTCTTTTATTCTAAACTTAACCCCATTTCCTTATCTTAACCTATCTGTTATATATCCTAAAATAACCAATATAACAACGTGTGACACATTTAAAGGCGACAACAGGAGTCATCGTAGGAGTGTGCTGGGCGAGCGAATCATTAGTGAGCTGACAGAAGAGTGGATATTTATGTACCAACTCTTAATTGTCTCTCATACGATTAGCACCAAGGCTCACGATCGCATTTCTTAGAATATGTTTTGAATTGCGTGGCATGTTTCGCCTCCAGTGAATGGCCAATTATGATGATCTTCTCTGGAAGGGCGAGATATTTATCTAAGTGCGCTTAGCAGCCACCTTTAGAGTGGTGGCATAGTTAAGATAGAGGAAGAGTGGGTGCTGACCTCAAAAACTCAGAACTTGGTGAGCCAGTAAAAAAAAACTTGATTTTTATTATGACAAAATATGTAGATCTAGCCATGCCCCAGAATACACCCACAGTTTGATATTCAACGAACTTCTTACATAGTGACATTGGGAAATTAGTTCATAAGAACCATATCTTTGAACTTGACCAATTAATGAGAGAGTGGTTATTTTTTAAGGTTGGGCATACAATGTAATTAACATAAATGTTTCACTGTAATGCTTGAGGTCCCCAGTTCGAATAAGTATAGTATATTTTTTTCTGTCCTCTTGCCATTTGAATCACTACATTCATGTTAAGTGGTATGTCTAAATTAAACGTACGTTTCGGGATTTTTTTGAATACAATTAAAAGAAACATTTATTAAACACTCCAAGCAAGAAAATAGTAAATTTTTACTGTTCTCTTGCCATGTGAATAACTACATTCATTTAAGTGGTGTGTCTAAATTAAACTTACATTTCGGGACATTTTTAAGTACAATTAATGAAACAGCTTTTAAGCACTCCAAGAAAAGGTGTTTTATTTTTGCCTAAGGCTAGCAGACAGTGTATCTTGCAAAAAATTGTTAAGGTTTTGGAATGCAATTCTCATTTAAATTAAATTTTACGAAGAAAATACTAGTTCAAAATGGAACTGCCTTTATTCGAAAACTGTGAAATAAAGGAAATATCAAAAGGTATTTCAATGCCTGCCTATGGAACGCTAAATAAGAAATTCAATTAAATGTATTATTTCTTGTCAGTTTCGTTATTTAGGGTTCGAGGAAGTGTCAAAATATATATTAGTTAATTCTGTATTTTATTAGTATGCTGTGTGGATGGCTTTTGCACTAGACACTTATTTCTGCTGTAGGCACATTGTAGTTTGACATTGCAGCTACGCCGAGAAACGAATACATATCCCTTTAGGAATACATAATATGTGGTAACCTGGGGTGTATAGGGTCCTATAAAGGCATTTATTTTAAGCAAAGAATATAATGTATTTGCATTTTAAATGCATTTCATTTTATTTCCATCAAAGGTAGTATTAACATAGTTCAAATGATTACAATGAGGCAAAGAGAATAAGCTCTTTGTGTTAGAATGAACACTTATATAATCAAAATTGTGATTTACTCCTGCAACCTTATGCTGGAATTTTGAAGTCTTAGGACTTAGTAAATCACATCAATTTATATGCTGTTGGAAGTAGTATGTAAATTTTGAATTTGGGAGCCGTAGCTGTTATGGCTCGAAAATGGCTGGCAATTTTGCTTATATAGGATATGACATATTTATTTTTACCCGCTGGTTTCGGGTCGAGTGTATTAGCTACGAACTGAATTTGGCAGCTCTCCTTCAAGTGGTTAGAAAATGGCTGTAATCTCTGCATATAAAATTAGTTAATTCTAGGTACCCCATATCACCATATGCGAAATGACACTGAAGTGATATGTTCCATATTTTGTTCTCCCAACACCAGTGGCTGTTGAATGACAACCAACTGGCATTACGTTGGCTGGTGTTCGTGCTTATGGGGCTTTTGGCACAATGAGCAATGCCCCATACTCGGTTATTGCATTGGTTACATCATTTTATCACTAGACATTTATTCTTTAAAAAATTAGGTAACAATATTTAATATTTGAAATTATTATGTGATTACCATGTTATTATATCATGATCGAATACCGGTAATCTCGAAAACCTACGTCCAACGATATGCTATGTACCACAATTATTTCAGAAAACCATTAATGCATTTCTAAAAATATTAATAATTTAAAACAGATTTTATAAACAATATTTAGTAAAGCATTATTAGCGTCGGCATTGTGATGGCTGGAAGAAAAGGGTTTGTTCTGTTTTTTTTTATGTACAGATGCATAGAACTCTGAATGACGAATGCGATTTTAGAGCTTACCTTATAACTTAGGATCGATAATTTTCCTAACATCTCGGAAAAAGAAAATATCCTCTTAGAACTATCCCCCCCCCTTTCCCACCAAATTTACCACAATTATACTGGATTCAATAAAGAAATATTTTAATTGGATTTTAATCCTTGTGGCAGGGTGTTGAATGGGAATCGAGATATTGGCTGCCAAATTTAGTTCGTTGACACTCGTCATGACTAAAAATTTATGACGGTAATTTAAAGGATTTACAGTGCACTCCGACATATTTTCTTGGAATACCTCATACACATATGATATTTTGCCAGCAACATAACTAGTAATTAGTATTTTATTAAAATGTGTCTTGAAAAGCTGTATCAAACTATAAGTTACATACTACATCAGTCAATTTTAGAAAGCTGTAACAAAAATTACACATATAAATTTATATATAACCATATCCTGGTGGCCTCAGCTACATTCAAGAAGCATTTTTTATGTTAAATTGTGCTGATTTTCAGGACTAAGCATCATCGTGTGTGTATTGTGTATGTTTAGGACCATTTGACATGGCGGACTTGTACTATGGGAAAATAAAAATGAATTTATGAGAAACTTGTGATTTTCTATGGAAATTCGGGAAATTTTCAGGGAATTTCAATATACTACATAGGAAATTCCATAAAATTAAAAATCAAATTGGGGAATTTCGAGAAAAAAAAAATTGGCGGACAAATTATTTTAGCAAATATCAGTATCTAACACGTCCAAAATAGCTGTTTTTTTCCACAACAGATGATGATTATCCAAGATGATGGTATGGCACCAGAACCGGTGCCAAATGCTGTTGTCATTGAAGCTCTTTCTTTCTATCTACTAATGATCACTTACAACACTTCCTGACTGTCACAGCTTAGGATGATTGGTTACTGCTTGATGTCACTACAAATAGAAATCATTTAATGTCCCCGTCAGTCAATTTTTTTTTACCTTGTCTGGTCGGTTTTCCTTTTTCACCATCTATTCCACTCACAGTTGAATGAAAATAAATGTGTAGAATAATTTGGGGAAGTCGAGCAGAACGGATTCTGGAGTAGGGACCAGGCAAGGCAGGCCGCCATATTGTGACGTCACCCCATCGCAATGTTGGATGTCAGAGACATTGACCTTGACCCATGACCTTGACCGTGTTTCTGTAACCTTGAAAGACTTTGACCCCACAAACATTCTTTAAAAAACCCAAAATTTTGTAAAAACTTACAAAATTAAAAAAAAAATGTATTAAAAATTATTTTAACTATTAATTAAATATGTACATGTAGGACGACCAGGGTTCAAAGACAAGTAGATCGGCTAAGCTCCCAACATGACCGACCCTCGCCATGTTGGCCGGTATCAACTTCGTCAGCCATGTTAGATGTCGATGACCTTGACCCATTACACTTACCCAATTCCCGTGACCTTGAACACAAAAATTTCCCAAACTATATTAAAATTCTAAAAATTCCCGAAAAATTCCTAGAAATTTCCAAAAACCCTTGACATTTTATGCCAGACTCAAGACCCAAGACTGAAGATTCAAGACTCAAGACCCAAGACCGAAGTCTCAAGACTAAAAACCCAATACTCAAATATAAATTCTCAAAACCCAAGATGCAAGACTCAAGACCCAAGACCCTTGACTGAAGATTCAAGACTCGTGACTCAAAACCTAAGTCCCAAGACTCAAGACTGAAGACTCAAGACCCTTGACCTCAGAGACAAGACCCAAGAAACAACACCCGAGATTCAAGACTCAAAAACCAAGTCTCCAAACTGAAAACTCTAAAAGCTTGACTCAAAACCCTTAACACGAGACTCGAGACTAAAAACCTTTGACCTAATACCCTTGACGATTAACCTTAAAGCAAAAAAACTTAAAATTAAAAAAAAATTATACAAGTTTTAAACAATTAAAAATTAAATATAATACTTTAAAAAATTAATTAAAACTTCTTAGAATTTAAAAAAAAATATTTCAAAAAATATTATAAAATATCTTATATAAAAAACTTACAATTCCGGAGGTTTCCCCAGCACCACATCCAGCAGACGACTGACTCATCAATATTGCTCAATGGTTATTTAGTTGGTTCCCTTCCAATCCCTCGGCCTATTTTTCTCATTGGTTGATTAGTTGTGCTAGCTTCACCCCCAAAAATTTTTTTATCGCTTGATTAATTATACTCTTTCGACCCACCACCGATTTCTCTCATTGGTTAATTAGTCAACAGGCCTCCACCTCCCTCACCTTTACTCATTCCGTCATAAGCAGCCATGTTGTTTTTTTCGTTTGCCATTTGTTTCATTTTCAACACCTATGTGTTGATAGTGTATTAATTTTCGATTTAGTCACCAGAGATGCTGTAGATTTAGCCATCATGTTGGTTGTCGGCCATGACCTCACCCCAATGATATTTAACTCGAAAAATCGAAGTCCATACAATTGCAATTACTAGCTGGTCACATCAAGGGACCCAACTGACTCCACCCAAGACCTACTCCAACCAGGACTGACTCCACCCAAGATAACTCCACCCAAGACTAACTCCACCCAAGACTAACTCCACCCAAGACTAACTCCATTCAAAACTAACTCCACCCAAAACTAACTCCACCCAAGACTAACTCCACCCAAGACTAACTTCACCCAAGACTAACTCCACCCACGACTAACTCCACCTAAGACTAACTCCACCCAAGACTAGCTGACACAAGACTGGTTCCTAACGAGACTGACTTAGCCCACGACTAACTCCTGACTTGACCAGTTCCTGCAAAACTGGCTATATTAACTGACAAGAACAACCTGCCATACTACCCACCTATACAACCAAACTATGATGCGAAATCTTAAAAAATTCTCCTAATAAGAGTCTTATAGACTAATCTCTTTGCAGAAAATCTTCTTAGAATCTTCGAAATACGTTTCTAACCGAGCCGTCCATAACAAAGGTTCATAATAACTTACCAAGCCAACTAACCAGACCAATTGATCAGGCCAACCAACTAACCGCGAAACATTCCTAGAAAATATTTCCCTCATTAAATTCGTTCGCCATATAGCAATCATATATTTTTAACGACCCGAGAGTAAGGCATAATACTTAAGATCGAGCCATATCCCTCCTCCTGCATGCACTGGCATAAATTTTATAGCAAACAAACTCTCTCAATTAATTGTTTACACCACTGAGATAATAAGGCTTTTAGAGAAGCATAAGGGACGGTATAAAAAATTTGACACACAATACTAGGTATAAATCAATTTAATTAATTCACTTATTATTTATATACATTCTATCTTTGTAATTATTTTGTACATTCGAACTTTAAATATCTGAAATGTTTGCAGATCATCGATAGTAACCAGCAGTCTCATCAGATATTACCCCGATTCTTCAGTACATCGATGATTGAATATACCTCAACAATGCGTGAGAGATCCCCGTGTTTTTGCCGGTCCATAAATATCTAAGTCTATCAACAAGTTCATTCGGGTCTTCGGGAAATATGTAACGAGCGTTAACGACGACTTATTCACGCCACTTTTCAAAGGAAACTTCTTGGTGAAATGTGAGGGAACATTGTGATACTTCATAAACACAGTTCTTATAGTCATTATTACCAATGTGGTCATAATCATTATCGTCTTCACCTCCTGTTTCATTCTCAATATCAAATTTACTTTTCTTTTTAGAGGTAGAGGGGTCATCATCAGTATTTAGAGCCAACAGTTCCTTATTCTGAAGTTCGTCGATTTCACGCGAACATCTTGCAAGTGTACATTCCACATATACTGACGCTACCATCTCAGTAGGTCTCTCATTCCATTATTGACTTTCAACTGTACCATCATAATCGTCTGTGTAAGCAGTACCCATCGATGCAGCTGGGGGTATTGGCGATATCACTTTCTGGCTGTGCTAAGACGAATCCATGCAGTCCTTGATGTGGTTCTTCAAAATATCATCTTGCATAAACTGCATGTGCCCTTCGTCACAATGATTCATTGCACCAAAAGGACTCTTCGTAAAGGTGGTTCTCCCATGTCGCCAAGCATACCATGCTTTGATTTACCCGCCTTATTTTGTTTTGCCAAATCTCACGCACTGTTACCTGTGCCCTTCATGCGGGGAAATTCTAGGCCGACCATTCCCCTCCCTGCCCAACAGTTTGCTGTCCCCTTTCCAAACCAAACCAAAAAAAAGTAAAACCGATGCTGTTGCCTTGATGATCGCGACGGACGAACGCACGAGGACTGATCGATTTATCTGCGCGGCCATAACATTTTATGTCCCTGGCCTGAGGGGCGATCAGACGGGATAGGCCGTTGAATGGGGAGGGGAGTGCACTGAGGAGGGGGGGGGATACAGATAGGTGTTACCTGGGATTTGTCCAACAAGCCTGGTTGACAACAAATCGCGCCCGGCTTCACTTCACGGCTTAAACGATACCTCTAACAGCCTCCCCACCCTCAACAACCTCGCGCACTAAACGGTCTACGCGGGGGAAGGAGGTGGGGAGGGGGTTAATCGCGCGCCTCGCTAGCCGATCGCAAAATACTCGGAAGATTCTTTTTTACGCTCGCTTTTATGCGATAAGCATTTCCCATGCCACTATTATTGCTTATGTGTAGACATTCCAAATGTTTTAATACTAGAAACGCGCGTGCCTGTGGGATAACAATAATAAAAACTCAATGTCATCGATGGAAGGAAATTAAACACTGTTATATGGAAACACGTGTTTACTATCAAAAGATGCTTAAGTGTCGTCCAAACGTTGTAATAGTTTGGGGGGGGGGGATAGCCGCTCTCTTTGATGATATTTATTCGCCCGAAGAAATGTATTGTTTAAAAAAAAAACCGCAGATAACTATTTATTAATCATTATTGCATAAGTAGCAACCATAAGATTAGTAATTTCATTATTAGTTTCCTACAATACGCCCTAACTGAAAAGCAGACTACCTCATTTTAGCGATAAATACGTGTCTGGAAAGATATCACCACCGAAAAATTGTCTCAAGTTCTCGATGTTTAGAGCCGCCCAAATATATTTATTCTCTCTCTTCACCAAAAAATTAAATTAATAGTTGCATGAGCTTTTATTTTAATATTTTCTGTAACGCTGTCAATGATTCAGCATAATATAACATTCCTATTAAAAGCATGCCACCTTGTTCTACTGACGGAAGTTAACTTAGAACACTCGAGAAATAATATTAGTGAATATAATTAATTTAGTTATGTAAACAAGTTACAGTGGTAGCTCTCAGGTTTCGACGTATACGCAACTTCCGTGCTTGCTATGCGAACAATAGCAGAGTACCTAAAGCTATGCAAAAATATGCCTGTATATCAGCCTTCTTGAAGCTGCCTCAGAGTTTCAAGCCCACGAAAAACGAACAAAATAGCGACAACACGAAATATGATATAAAATTACCCGTCGTCCCTGAACATAAGACATTCAACTACCATGAGAAAGAGAAGGGAAGAGATTTGGGCGGCTCTTAACAGCGAGGTCTTGAGAACCGATGAGGGTGATCGAGGTGAGCATGGAGCAGCGCCGGAATGTGAAGGGGCAGGGAAAACGGCAGATCCCCTGGAAAACCTGCCGACCGGCGGCATTGTCCGGCACGTTCCCCACGCGCGAAAATCCGGGAAACTACAATTCAAAAGCATTAGTTTGTATAAATAGCGGAGTAGACCTCATTTGGCTAAAAGTCATCTGAACTAAAATGTTTTTCTGGGAAATTATTTTTTGGCCAAGTGACTTTTGTGCCAAGCGGCTTTTAGGCTGAATGACTTTTAAGCAAAGTGACTTCAGGCCAATGAACTTTTAGACCACGTGAGACGCTCCCAACGAGCGATCACTGAAATTAACACAGAGAGGCAACTATGTGTTTGTTTATAATCTCAAGTAATGATCGTTGTGGTATACTATTACATTTTCGCTGAGGTCTACATGTAATTCATGTGTGTGACATAAATACTTGTGAAGAAGGCATAAAATATGTGTATGTTGTATAGCTTCCATATTTCGTTCTCTGTGATTTTTTTTTTAAAATGCTATGAAGTGTTTATTTTCTGATTAAGAAAGTAATGAACAAATACAAAATTTACCTCTGAAAACAATTTTTTTTGTCTGTCGTATTTGCACTTCACGCACCAAATAGATAGGCAATGCATCTTTCTAGCCTCATCGTACCAGTGTTAAGAGAACTTCTTTGTTGTGAACGTCTTGAGTGCTTTGTATCGGGATGTCNCTTTCTAGCCTCATCGTACCAGTGTTAAGAGAACTTCTTTGTTGTGAACGTCTTGAGTGCTTTGTATCGGGATGTCGGGTCGCATCTTCCGGGTGACCGCCGGAGAGATAGCTACAAATGTATCCTTCCCCAGTCACCCAGCTCGGTTTTCTACACTATTCCGAGGAATGCTCTTGGTGATGAATGTTTCCATCCTGTGCGAAGAAAGCATGCCACAGAAACATCTTTTACATCTCATCACTCACAGTCGAATGGTTAGTGTGCGGCACGTATTATATCACATGTATTTCAAAATAGTAAGAACAAAAATATACTTTTGCAAATAAACATTTATTATTCCATAAAAACGCGAGGACTAAGATATTATTANCTTTCTAGCCTCATCGTACCAGTGTTAAGAGAACTTCTTTGTTGTGAACGTCTTGAGTGCTTTGTATCGGGATGTCAAGTCGCATCTTCCGGGTGACCGCCGGAGAGATAACTACAAATGTATCCTTCCTCAGTCACCCAGCTCGGTTTTCTACACTATTCCGAGGAATGCTCTTGGTGATGAATGTTTCCATCCTGTGCGAAGAAAGCATGCCACAGAAACATCTTTTACATCTCATCACTCACAGTCGAATGGTTAGTGTGCGGCACGTATTATATCACATGTATTTCAAAGTAGTAAGAACAAAAATATACTTTTGCAAATAAACATTTATTATTCCATAAAAACGCGAGGACTAAGATATTATTANGTAGTAAGAACAAAAATATACTTTTGCAAATAAACATTTATTATTCCATAAAAACGCGAGGACTAAGATATTATTAATTAACATTTCCCGAAATTGTCAATGAAATAAAATACACAATTTCAACAGAATGTAATATTTCCCTATGAACGGTAAATCTTCTGTTACTGTACAGAGTTATAATCTCCATGACTTTTCTAAATAATAGCACAGTTCACTTTACTCGCTTTAAGCATGTTGCCATGCAGTTATCATGTTCGGATTTTATTCATCAGGTCTCTATTTTAGTCCAGAACGGCAGGTAATGATAGTTATTTCGGTATACTTTTAATTCACACTTACAATAAAATATAGATGTGCAGTTACATAGTTAATTTTTCGTTCCCAGTTAAATGCCCATAAAAAAGGATAAGATGTCGCCCAGCTTTCTGTTTTATAAATAAAGAAAATTATATTTAAATAAACCTGCACAGAAATTGTGTTCGGCTTTTACACTAGAATGATTTTCAAAATATTAAATATGAATTATAAACTTCTATGACCGCTTTCGAAATTTCCTTGGTGAATGATACATAATTCAAAGCATTTTATTCTGTATTAAGTACCAACATCCTGAAAATGACAACGAATATTACTTTTGACGTGTAATTTCCGAAACTAGGTATCTATGATATGCGCATTCGCCAACTATAAATTATCTTGAACAAAAATACATTTGTGTGTGTGCTACAACGAAATTTCCGTGGGTAGAAAATACATTTCCTTATTTGATTAATTTAAAACAAAATAGAGATATATCACTGTTAATTTGAAATATTGGAGCTAAAGTTACAGTTTACCTCACTTCAGCGAGAGTTCAGTTACTTATAAATTATCCAGTGCTATTATATTTTAGTTATTTGAAAAATGTGGCTATGTTCTACACATTCATAGGAAAGGCCTATAGCAAAAAAAAAAAAAGAAAAAAAAAAGTCGTGGGATTGGTTTCTAAGACGGAAATTTTTCGTCTTTCTCTTTCAATAAAGTTTTGGCTTAAATATGTAAAGTTTTTCAGTCTACGTGTTCACCTGTAAAATAATTTTGCACTGAAAGTAGGTTTCGGAAAACACCTTTGTCCACAAAAAAATGTTTAACCCAGTTAATGTGCGATAACAACTAATTATTGTATATACTTTATTCATAACTATATTTAGTCACGCTAATTAAATTGGCTAATTCTTGATTTTTCACAAAAAAATTAGTTAATTGGTGTAAAATAACGTAATAACTTTTATAACAGGGATTTTTTTACATAATATTTTCATCATCAAAAATATATAGTTAATCAAATAGGCTTGCTGGACAGAAATGCAACCAAACTCCTGCAAACAGGTAAGCTATTTCTTTGGTAGCAATAGACCACAGTTTACTTAAAATATAAAAAGTTGCTTCNTCGACAGAAATGCAACCAAACTCCTGCAAACAGGTAAGCTATTTCTTTGGTAGCAATAGACCACAGTTTATTAAAAATATAAAAAGTTGCTTCTTTTATTACACCTCTTGCCAGTATCGTTCATTCAAATAACATACAATGAATTTGAAGCTCAATAAAACGGAAGTGAAAGTGAAAAAGTTCGTTTTAAATGCAAACGAATTACGCAAAATTCTTTTGTAACTGGACTGAACGTTACTGTTTCAAACTAGTATTTAGCATAAAAATTACTTCAGCAAATTATATAATAANTTTTGTAACTGGACTGAACGTTACTGTTTCAAACTAGTATTTAGCATAAAAATTACTTCAGCAAATTATATAATAAAGATATATTTGAAACTGGTAGTTCTACATTTCTTACAGAACTTTATACGTAAACTAGTTGAGCCACATAATGTTCACGGACTCCTGTACTACAGTAACTACATTAATTGAATTTTGTGTTCCGAATAATTGTTCACAACATTCAACACTGTTCACTTATAAGTTATTGTAAAAATGAAAAAAATTATGAGTGCAGTATGGAAAGAATAGACTGCTATTCGGTTGTTTAAAGTGGTTTCACAACGATTACAATATTACAACGCTATACATTTATTAATACGAAATAAGCCGTTTGCCATGTCCCTTCAGATATGATATAAGAGTAGTTCTTATGTAATAAAAATCAAGAGGGATAGGGAAAGAATCTCTCTCTCTCTCTCTCTCTCTCTCGCGCCAAAGAAATTTAACGGGCATTGTACGCTGCGAAAAAATTGAATATACACAAAGTATCGAAGCCATAAATTGTAAATATTATATTAACTTGACCAAACTTATGAAGACCCTCGCTTTTATGCCGATAGACAAGCCTGTAGGTAGTCTCAAAATCAAATAAATGTGTACTCTAAGTAAACACTGAAGAGCTAAATAAACTGGTACACCTGCCTAATATCGTGTAGGGCCTCCTGCAGGGCGGTCCACAAATACAATCTGCACCAATTTGAGAAAGGGTTGCACGTCTGTCACGTATAATGATTCTCGTCAGTCGTCCTTTGTCCCGTTCTTTCACGATCTTTTTTCCGGCCGCAGCGATGTCGAAGATGTGATGTTTTACCGGATTCCCGATATTCACGGTACACTCGTGAAATGGTCGTACGCGAGCATCCAAATGTTATCGCTACCTCGGAGATACTATGTCCCGTCTCTCGTGAGCCGACTATAACACCACGTTCAAACTCACTGAAATCTTGATAACATGCCATTGTACCAGCAGTAACCGATCTAGCTTCCGACCGCATTACGTTACTCTGATTGGTTACATACTTCTGTTATTTGCACACGCACGCCTATACCAGTATTTTTTTGGCTCTTCAGTATAGGAAGAGGTACACGGCCATGATTTGCATTAGAGTCGAACCCAGTGACTCACGGTCGAATGGAGATACCTTCGCAATCTCGGCCACAGACATGAACGCGTCTCAATAATTATCCAACATTGCATCTTTTGTAACATATTTCCGGAAGAAATAATTGGATCTTCCTATTGTTAGCTTTATGTTTATCGTAATGGATTTATTTTGCTAAGCATACCTGAAAGAGGCTTTAGAGATGTAGGAAATGATAGCTCTGAGTTAGGTAGAGAAAAATATTATATGATTGGGATGTTTATTGAACATTTAAAATTATACAGTAACTATTTAACTACAAACGTTTTTTGGGTCTTCTATAATAAATAACAGGGTATAGGATTATTCTAATTAAAGATATTATCTCGCCACTTTCCTATTGAGATCTGATTGGAGAATCCCCATCTTGTCCACGTTGCCATAAGCTGATTAAGGCTGCGGTTAGCGACGGCCGGACACACCCATCTCCTTACGTCAACTTGCTCCGAAGCTCCGAAGACAAAAGACGCTGTTCGTAGGGCCACGCTGTCCTATATCGAACACGTTGTGAACATTTACGGCCCCGTTTACCGACCGGTTTTTGAGGTTTCTACCGTTACCTTTCGCAATGTGTTTCGGCAATTGCGGCTCTGTGTCGTGGATTAATGTATAGTGGTGTGATCGTGCAGGCCATATATTTAAGGCCTGATCACAGTTCGTAACACGGTGATTCGTAGTGGACTCTGTGTCGAAGCCTCTTTTAATCCAAGACAGCCCACTTCCCCCTTGTGGTACCGCTGAATAATCCCCTTATTAAGGAGGTTTCAGGCAGATAGATCACACTACCAATCTTGGATTATTAATTAAATCAATGAAATCAAACCTTACCACCTCACATTAGCAGTCAAAGTTTGACGTGGCACATATGACAACTCAACTGAATTGTTGATGTTTGTAAGGTTTCACTTATGTTCGTATTTTCGTTGTGGGCCCAATATTACCAAATAAAGAGGGAAACTTTGAAACGAGTAACGGGTGAAAGAGAATTTGGATTTCGAAATATTTGATGGTTAAGATGTCCCCTATACCCTGGCAAGCTCGGGTTTTTAAATATTGAATTTTCAAAAGGGGTACCTACCTCCAAGGCTGTGCTTGAATCAAGGACTACCTTGTTGTTATTGGTCTGATAATGGGACGGTTGACTCCTTGACAGTCGTAACCTTTAGGGACCCAAAAGATAAATTTCGCCATGAAGAAATTTAATCGTTGCGGTTAAGGATGGGCCTCGCTCCGAGGGTTCTCTCATTAGTTGGCCAATGGTCTGTGGCAGGGACAACGGGTTTTCGAGGACTCGCCAGCAGGCGGAGGGGAAATCCCATCAGGTCTCATGAAAAAACGAGTTTGGCATACAGCGGGCTAACTCAAGAACAAAGTACACTACCGGGGCTACCAAATGCGATATCGGCGTGTTGGAGAGTATTGTACTCTCGATCCTCGTCGATCCGATGGTGCAGGTCAAGTGGGATGGATTCGTGGTATCATTCGGTTGAAAATTTGCTACGATAGTGGATTGGATGGTCTCGGACCAAGGATTACCTATCCAGATAGAATATTAAAAATTTCGAGAGCTGAGGATGATCAATTCCGGAATATCCGAGAGAAGTTACGAGTACCTTAAAATTAATTTTTTACATGTATATAAACTTTTTTATGTCGACGCTGTACTTCTGAAAGGAACGTTTAAAAAAATCGTTTAGTAAAATGTACGAGGCGTGTTTTAAAAAAAAGTGACACTACAGTTCTATTAAATTAGTGAAAACAATTAAAACACTTCTACGGAACAAAACGCGATATGTAAGGAAAGACTGAGAGCATTCACGATACTTTTGGCTAAAAGGGAGTTTGTTTGATTAAGATATTGTACCAATTTTTTAGTGAGCCANCGAGAGCATTCACGATACTTTTGGCTAAAAGGGAGTTTGTTTGATTAAGATATTGTACCAATTTTTTAGTGAGCCACAGACATGATTTCCAGAGAGGAATGTAGCTTCGATTTAAAAAAAATGGAAAAATTGGTTGATTGTATTTTTTGACTTTGTTCATTTTTAGTCATTCGCTATTCCCAGTGAATTCAAATAAATTTGCCACAAACCTGTCGGCACCACTCACCTAAAGATTGTTACACTTACTTGGTGGTTACATTCGCGAAATTGTAACGAATGAACAGTGATGTCAATTATCGGTAACCACGTTAAACGTACGTCAATTTTATGTTACCTGTAAAACTTTCTGCTAGATATTGCAGTATCCCAAAATATTTCGATCAACAGAAGTTACTTCCTTTAATATTGCNTGTTACCTGTAAAACTTTCTGCTAGATATTGCAGTATCCCAAAATATTTCGATCAACAGAAGTTACTTCCTTTAATATTGCTCCAAGAAAATAGTAGAACTGGTTTGAGAAATGGCATTTCAGGTTTTTTTATGATGTTATTTGCAAAATTTTTGACTAAATAGTTCAAGAATAAGCGGGTCTAGTCCATAGAATAGTTAATACCTGTATACTATATTTTGTTTAAATCGATCAGTTGTAATGCTACAGTATATAGGTTGATTCAAAAATCATGGGACAAGCACTGAGGGGTGGTAGAGCTCACTAAAACAAACAATAATTGTATAGGAATATATGGGCGGGAGTGACGCGTTGAGCCACAAACACAAAAACATAACACATTAACGGAAACATAAAATGTTGATTAGCAACATACTTAACGAGTGATTCCGTACAGAAAATGTTAAAACAGTTGCTGATTTACGTAGGTGGTTGTCACACGCATGCTTGGCGACCTCTACATATGGCGTGATTGGCTGACAATGGTGGCATGTGTGAAAAACCCAGCATATTTGAATCTGTTCGCCAATCACTCTACTGACGCTACCAAGCTTGCATTACTGTCGGTGGTAGCAATTTAAAGCAATTATTATAAACATTGCTGTAAAACGGCATTTAGCGGCGACGTTGTAAATAAATACTGTGTTGCATTTAATGTGTTACTTTTGTGTTTGTGCTTCAACGTTNGCATCCACCAACAGTCACGCATGCTTGGCGACCTCTACATATGGCGTGATTGGCTGACAATGGTGGCGTGTGTGAAAAACCCGGCATATTTGAATCTGTTCGCCAATCACTCTACTGACGCTACCAAGCTTGCATTACTGTCGGTGGTAGCAATTTAAAGCAATTATTATAAACATTGCTGTAAAACGGCATTTAGCGGCGACGTTGTAAATAAACACTGTGTTGCATTTAATGTGTTACTTTTGTGTTTGTGCTTCAACGTTTCAATCCCGCCCATATATTCCTATACAATAATTGTTTGTTTTAGTGAGCTCTACCACCCCTCAATGTTTGTCCCATGATTTTAGAATCATCCTGTATAACAATGCTTTAAACAGCCAATATTTTGAAAGAAGGTAATCTTCTTTGCTTAAAATTCCTTACTTCAGGAGGGTTGCCATTTAATTATTTGTTTGCCAAATATTAGGGAATATTTTTGAGAGTTTGAGATAAATATTTCCAAATATTTTTATTTTGGGTATTGCTTTTTGTCAAAATGGTGGGCAAAAGACAATACCGGTAATTCAATTTTATGGTCTTGATAAATACAAACTACGTACTATATATGGTGTATATAAAATTAATATTTAGCTTGTTACTATAGCTTTATTTAGTCAAGTGGCGCTATCTTCCAAAAAGGGCGAACTATTGGGAAATGTAGTGAGAATTTAATTTTAATTGTCAGCGTACCAATGTTTTTTTTTTTCGAATCGGTTGCCATATTTATAAGATATGACATACTAACCAACTAAATTTATATTACCGCCATTCTTAAAATGAGTATTTGGAATGTCTGAAACCTATAAAACGTCCCATGTTCTTACTAATTCCCACATCTCGACCGAATATTGTTTGATTTAGTAGACTCTTTAAAATGTTTCAAAAGTAGATCAAATTTCAAAGCCATAAACATTGACTCTCACATACACAAGCACACACACATTTAGACAGGAAGGTAAGCTATAGGTGTCTATTTCCTTCGTAGACGAGGTTAAAAGCAACAGAAATATAACAATTTATCAGTACATGTGGAACGCCGATTTAATAATGAACCGTTCCATTTGCAGCGCTTTTAAGTCAGCAAAGGCTGATTAATGTCTGATATTCGTCATGCAAGTAGAATATAAATGCTTCACACGTGGCACGTTTTCGGCAGTGCATAATTAGAATCCCCTCAGAATAATATTTTGTCAAGCTTCCATTAGCTGTAAACGTTAATGTGATTATTATGCAGCGCAATTAGTGGGCAATTAAACTTGTGGGTAGGACAGGACTTTCGCAAGTTGCCTCATATTCTGGTCATGTGTTGGCAGCAGCTGACATGAATTCCAAATAATATTATGCTGCGGCCACGTAAAGCACTTCCGGGTTCTTTGTTTCATTCCGGAAAAATTCTGATTTATAATAGATACTGACGTCACACGGTCCAAACGTTAGACAGCAACCATTCGCAGCTGGGAGTTGGCATTTTTATTTAACGCAAGTTCCGAATTGTATCACTTATAATTTTCGTACTTCCTTTTGACGTTTACACTTCAGTAGAAACACGTAATTCTTAAATACATTATTAGTAAGTTTTCCAAATTCAACAAAAAAAAAATACTGCATGTACTTTTTTGATGAATTTTCGCGCGAAAAAAATATTATTTCTTGGGAAATGATTACAGAAGAATCAAAATAGTTCGGAATGGCGTTTATTAGTTTTCCCAGTACGTTCTTTGATGTCCTTAAGTTTTTTTTACTGATGTGGTGTACAATACCATTTATGGTCATTCCTAACTGCGTTCATGAGTATACTCAAACATTTTGCAAAACATTTCATGCCATTCATAAAATATATAGTCAACTAGCGAACCGGCCGGGTTCGCTTGGGTACTATTGAGTTTTACAGTGACACACTGATTAATAATATGGGAAAAGACAATTCATTTATGTGAAAACAGAATTATAAAATTATACTTTGTTGGCCTAGGTTTTAAACTGATTACGGCAACCGAAAAGAAGGAAATATTGTTTACCCGGTAGCCAAGAAGAAGGATATTGGTTTTGGAGTGTATCTATGCAACTATCACGTAGTTACCACATTTCCGCTTTCCAGCGTCAACGTATGAAAAAAAACCGTGAGTTTCATCAAGTTGTAGCTTTAGAAGTAAGTGTACCTAGGTACTACTTCGTGCGATTGGCTGAGGGATCTTGATCGATCACCAAAGTTAAGCAACGTTCCTAGAGGCACACATTTGGATGGGTAACCGTTTAGTCGCATAACATCTCCGGGCTTTGGAGGGCACGTTTAATATTCAGTCCCGGTTGTCATCGATTGATAGCAGTCTTTAAGCCATTTCAGAGGTCCTTGGGCGGCCTGATAAACTCGGAAACCAGAGGAAAAAAATATTTCGGTCACGTTTTGCTGTTGCAGAATTACGCTTTGTTGTTTTTCCACAGGAACCGTACAATTTACCGGAATAAAAAGTGTCATATCTCCTATTCCAGGATCTTCAGTACCTACATACCAAATTTCATCAAAATCCGTTGAGCCGTTATGGAGCTGAGTGGTAACAAACACACACACACAGTCTTTCAAATTAATAATATTAGTAGGATAGAGTAAAATATTCGGGAATTTTAATACCTACTTGGTAGCTCTATTGCATGCGGGAAAATGTTGAAGATTACGAGTCTTCTCACCCGTTTGAAGAACTAGATAACGGTTCTTGGAACTAACGCGTAAGTAGTGTAGCAAACTTAAAGCTGGTACGTCAGAGACAGTTGGCAACAGATGGACTGACGCGGAAAGTGACGCTTCCAGCAGATCATTGGAAAAAATTGCATTCGACTGCAGCCAATGAAAGAACAGTGGTGCCTATATTATAGTCTCGCAACAGACTTCGACTGGGATCTTGCCGGTGTGCACAGCATGGAGTTACCTGCTTAAATGCCTGATGTGGCTTTGTGGCTGTGTAATAACTAGTGCTGGGCTCTGTCCACATGATACGTTGCTCTGGAAGTTACTCCTTTATTACTTTTAAAGTCACAGGCACAGGAGATCCGATTGGCCCACACTCTGTGCGTTGTGTACCAGCACAAATAATAATTTCATTGGAATTAAGGAAAATTAAATAGTTCATTTTCTTGCATCATTAAAATCAACGATATATCAAAGGTGCGGAACTNCATTGGAATTAAGGAAAATTAAATAGTTCATTTTCTTGCATCATTAAAATCAACGATATATCAAAGGTGCGGAACTTATTATTAATTACTACTATTGTAACTATCACATTGTTCATAAATATGTTATTAACGCTGTACGCTCAAAATCACAATCAGTAAATAATTACTGGTTGCCAAGTTTAAATTTCTCCTGCCGGAATCTGTAGATAAAAACTATTTATATATTCTGTTAAAATAATTCCATTAATTCTAACAGTAGAAAATTAGTTAATTATAGTTTGTTATTAATTAAGCTCCGAGAACAGGGGTTTCCGATGTGAACTGAATTAAGTACAATTATTTAGTCTCAAAACAAAAATATTGGCAATAAAAANGAGAACAGGGGTTTCCGATGTGAACTGAATTAAGTACAATTATTTAGTCTCAAAACAAAAATATTGGCAATAAAAAATTTTTTCGCATGTGGTTACGGTATTATTTCCGTATAAAATATCCTACCGTCATAGAGAGTTGTCTTACCAACTATCCTATTTCGCTACCGTGCAATATACATTAATTTAATATTTTGTATAGTGTACACAAAGATTTAATGGGAAACACCATCACAATTCGTAGTGTGTAAATTCCTCACTCTCTCAAAATATATGCATGTTCTGCGCATGTAAATAGTCTTTGCAAGGGTTGAAAGATAATAAAAGTCTAATTCAGTTTCGATTCTAAACTTTAAAAGTTTAAAAAATTTGGTTTCTATTTAGGAGGATATCGTCGGCCATTAGCAGCTATGTTACAAAGCAACTGTTACAGAATTGAACCGTTATTTTTTAAGTGACTGATTGATTAGTAATTGTACTAATTCGAAACTTTATTTCACTTTCGTATTAGTAAAACCATTGCAAATTAATGTCACTAAATAAAAAAGCCTAGCATTTACTAGCTTTTCCATTTTTGCAGAGACATTTTAACAAGCGGAATATGCACTTGTACTTTATTTCAAGACCATGAAGTAGTGTCACATTACAAAACTAATCGTTTTTGTTTTTATATGCCTGCTTACACTTTAAAAAATATGAGAGTATTTTGTACACTAGTAAAGCAGGGGATTTAGTAATGTCTACAAAGGTCAAAGAGTGTTATATACTTTAATAGGAGTTAAGATCCTTATATTACCCACAATTATTTATCTATAGATTTTTTTGCAATAAAATAATTTTACTTTATTTTGGTTTTCCTATCGGAAAGCCCTCATTATAGTCCTTATTTATTTAAAAAAATTATAATAACTGATTTTTTTATTGTTCTAATTAGTGGATTTCTTGTAACCTAAGTAATAAGTAATTTTTTTAACAGATTCCGGATGGAGCAGTTTCAACTGGCAACCAGTAAGTACACTGCTGGCCATTAAAATTGCAACACCAAAGCTTACACTACCAGATTTATTTGACAGATATACAAGTGACATGTTTAGGTACACTTACAGCTCAGTAGGACGTGCAGAACATAGATAAATCAGTATTGTGTGGCAAAAAAATCTTAAATCTTAGGAAATTTGATTTCGTAAAACCATCCGCCTTTATAAATCAAATAACAGTTCTATATTATGATCACAAAACTGAAACATTATAACCCCTAGCTTTGCTCCAGTTTTGATGCTTCAAATCAACACATACACATTAACAAATAGAGCAGCCTTGCAAACTCAGGTCAACCATACTCAGAAAATTAATGCACGAATTATCATTTTGCCTAGTCTCACGCCTGCTTGGGTAGGCAACGCCTTTTCCTTTCGAGAATGCTTTAGTCATTAGTGTGTTGCAGTTCGTTCCAAATTACACTGAAGAGCCAAAAAAAATGGTACACTTGCCTAATATCGTGTAGGGCCCCTCCGAGCACGCAGAAGTGCCGCAAGACGACGTGGTATCGACTCGACTAATGTCTGAAGGTATGCAGAAGGCAATTCACACCATGAATCCTGCAGGGCAGTCCACAAATCCAATCTGCGCCAATTTGAGAAAGGGTTGCACGTCTGTCACGTTTAATGATTCTCGTCAGTCGTCGTTTGTCCNGTGTTCCTGTAGCCACTCGGTAGCAACTCTTGATGTGTTGGGTGTCGCATTGTCCTACTGGAATTGTCCACGTCTGTCGGAATGCACAATGGACATGAATGAGTGCCGGTGATCGGACAGGATGCTTACGTATCTGTCACCTGTCAGAATGGTATTTAGACATATCAGGTGTCCCATTTCACGCCAACTGCTCACTCCCCATACCACGACAGAGCCTCCACCAGCTTGAACAGTCCCGTGTTGACATGTAGGGTCCATGGATTCACGAGGACGTCTCCAAACCAGTACACGTCAATTCGCCCGATACAATTGAAAACGAGACTCGTCAGACCAGGCAACGTGTTTCCAGTCATAAAAAGGCCAATGGTGGTGTTGGTGGGCCCAGGCGAGGCGTAAAGCTTTATTTCGTGCAGTCAACAACGGTACATGAGTGGGCCTTCGGCTCCGAAAGCCCATGTCAATGCTGGTCCGTTGAATAGTTCGCACGCTGGCACTTGTTGATACCCCAGCATTGAAATATGCGACAATATGAGAAAGGAGTTGCACGTCTATCGCGTTTAATGATTCTCGTCAGTCGTCGTTTGTCCTGTTCGTTCACGATCTTTTTCCGGCCGCAGCGATGTCGAAGATTTGATGTTTTTCCGAATTCCTGATCTTCACGGTACACTCGTGAAATGGTCGTACGCGAAAATCCAAATTGTATCGCTACCTCGGAGATGCTATGTCCCATCTCTCGTGCGCCGACTATAACAACACGTTCAATCTCACTTAAATCTTGATAACCTGCCATTGTAGCAGCAGTTACCAATCTTGCAACTTTGCCAGACGCTTGTTGTCTTATATATGCGCTGCCGACCGCATCGCGTTACTCTGATTGGTTCCATACCTCTGTTATTTACATTCGCACGCCTATACCAGTTTTTTTGGCTCTCCGGTGTATAAAGAAGGTGTACAAATCACCGCGTTGGTAAAAAAAATCAGATGTTGGCTTCAAATGGCATGAAATTCACACTTTTGGTAACAAACATTTTGTTTTGGCTGAACACAGTTTATTGTTTATAAAAATGGTAATAATTTAGTGTTCTCTTGCAGTCTAATGCAATTAACAAAGTTCCTTAGGAAATAAATTCTGAGAAATGTATTTGGTTGGCAAATAAACTGACGTACTGTTCGCAATCCTCGCAACATGGTGCCACACACGCATCCACAGTTGGCAGATGTGTACCAACGCATGCAGGCTTGCCGCAGCACGCATTGAGCATCATTGCACTCATTTCGTAAGTGCGGTTGACCTGGGTGTGTTTTACAGAGGCTACACTATTTGTTAACAATACGTGTTGATTTCAAGCATCCGGAGAAAACTTAGGAGTTGGAAATTTTTCTGCAATCGTATATTGCAACCATTGTTCAATCTATGAAGGGGAATGATTTTACAAACCAAGTTTTCTGATATCTAAAATTTTTATCAAATAAACATTTCCACTACTTTAATGGTTAACCTCACGTAGTTCATCATATAATAAAATAAATTTATAACAGTATCTTTAGATTTAAGGCGCATATACTCCTCAATATTACGTTTCCTTTCAAATTGTTCATGAAGAAACTCCTCACAAAATTGGTATTATACATTCAAGGACATGTTGCTTTGTATGGTTTGTAATAAAATTTTTGCGTAATGTCCTTCTNTCATTTCGTAAGTGCGGTTGACCTGGGTGTGTTTTACAGATGCTACACTATTTATTAAAAATACGTGTTGATTTCAAGCATCCGGAGAAAACTTAGGAGTTGGAAATTTTTCTGCAATCGTATATTGCAACCATTGTTCAATCTAGGAAGGGGAATGATTTTACAAACCAAGTTTTCTGATAACTAAAATTTTTATCAAATAAACATTTCCACTACTTTAATGGTTAACCTCACGTAGTTCATCATATAATAAAATAAATTTATAACAGTATCTTTAGATTTAAGGCGCATATACTCCTCAATATTACGTTTCCTTTCAAATTGTTCATGAAGAAACTCCTCACAAAATTGGTATCATACATTCAAGGACATGTTGCTTTGTATGGTTTGTAATAAAATTTTTGCGTAATGTCCTTCTACACATGATACTTTGCGGACAACTTCGAAGTTTTTAAACAATTAACAAAAAAACCGAACTTGAGATATATTAACATGGTGAAATAATGTATGAAATAAGGATAATGCCTTGTGAATAAGTTTCCGTAAAAGGTAATATTTTTAAACTTTTGGAATATATAACAAGTTTTGGCATGTAGAATAACATATATTTAAATTATTAGCTTTTCTCCTAAACAGTTGGAGTGTAATCTCAAGTGGGGAAATTATAAAATAAAGTATTTGCACCGAATTGCACATTGAGCAGTATTAAAAAAAAGGTAGGCAGACGTGTACTGCGAAATTAAATTAAGTGTGGAGAAAGCCAGCNCATGTGAATGAGTTTCCGTAAAAGATAATATTTTTAAACTTTTGGAAGATATAAAAAGTTTTGGCATGTAGAATAACATATATTTAAATTATTAGCTTTTCTCCTAAACAGTTGGAGTGTAATCTCACGTGGGGAAATTATAAAATAAAGTATTTGCACCGAATTGCACATTGAGCAGTATTAAAAAAAAGGTAGGCAGACGTGTACTGCGAAATTAAATTAAGTGTGGAGAAAGCCAGCTTCGGTGTCGGCGACAAATTATTAAGCACTTCGTTAATACGCGATGCGGGGAGTGCCGCTGGAACCCCGTCACGTGAAGGAGGGGCGTTATTCAAAACTGCCATCGGACCCAGGGGGCGGACTCGACAAGAAAAGGGGGGCCCCCGGAGCGCCGCCAGTAAATTGGTTTCGGCTTATCTGCGTCCAGCTAGTGACCCATGGTGTCCCGCCAAAGTCCCTCCTTCAGACGCAATTATCCCGTCGTTCGTCCCTCTCTCCCCAACCCCATTTCACCCCTTATTCCGGGGTTGATCCAGGGGTAAAAAAATAGAAGGGGACGGCGCGAGAACCTCCCCTTAAAGCGGCCGTCGATAGCGCGATCTCGGACCGACAAAANAAAAAAAATAGAAGGGGACGGCGCGAGAACCTCCCCTTAAAGCGGCCGTCGATAGCGCGATCTCGGACCGACAAAAACGAACGGATTCCCCCCTCCTCTCCAATCACTTCAAAAAAATTCCCCACCCTCATCGGCCACCTTACTCACACGTCACGATCACACGCTCGCCAGAATCCGCGGTGAAAGTCCCTAGTAAAAAAAGAGGATGGGAAGGGGGTTGGGGAGTGTGTCGGCCACCCGAGAGGACTTTTAGCCTCCGACGCGAGAGTGGATGAAAAGAAGTCGCTGCACGGTTCCTGCAGCAGACAGAATAACAGCGTTATCGGTCACGCCACAACCGCGCCACACAGGGCGACTTTTCATCCCTCTCTCAATGCAACCCATCTCCTCGACCACAAAACCCTTTTCCTCCTCCGGACACTTTGTACCGCCCTTAGACGTGAGCGATCGGGAACTTTGAAAAGGAAAAAGATAGCTCTTGCGCCCTGAAGGGGGGGGGGGCTCCTAAGACGAGGACGACCACGGAAGACGCAGTGTCCTGAAACAAACGTGCTGGACTTTTAAATTTCTGTCAGCGGAAATTGAGTAAATGGAAACAGCAGAAGCTCGCTGATTACTTTATAGAGCAGTGAGATAAACTGATGCACAGGGAACTGTGCAAATTGAAGATGCTGATATTTTGAATATAGATTATTCGCGGTATCTTCACACTTTTCGAAATAAGCCTTTGNTGTGCAAATTGAAGATGCTGATATTTTGAATATAGATTATTCGCGGTATCTTCACACTTTTCGAAATAAGCCTTTGGAATATCATCGCATATATAACGTGTTTGGGGAGGTTTTCTGAATATGAAATCTATCATAAGCATTTTACTTTTCTGTTAACATAAAGTTATCTTATTTTTGTTAAATATAACTTACACTTATATTTTATATATTAATTTTAATATTTAGTTTGTAATTAAAATGAATAAAGCCAGAGATAAATTATGTGTGTTTGTAATGATTAGTAATAAATAGTTCGTATGCAAAATATTATTAAACTGAGTGCTCACGAACGCGGTGCGTGGACATTTTGGTGTAATTATGTAGAAATTGTTAAGCTTTGTTTGCATGAGGCGGAGGAATAGCTGGAAAGTAGAACTTATGCAGGGCTTCAGAAAAGTTTGTAGTTAACAAGAATGAACTACAGTTCACGATAAGCTCAGTTTATTGTACCTACCGATTCTGTGTTTTCTGTAGCTACTTGCAAAAATTATTTCCGTGAAGCGAATTCCTTGTATGAACGCATCTACCAAGGAACTGAGTGAAATTGTTAGACACGAAAACATGATGTCATACGAGTTATATTGTTAATAAATTTTAGATGAAGAGAAGCAAAGATCAAAATTTCTGTAAAGCGTTTAGACATGAAACAAAATCCCTCAGATCGATTGCAACATTGCAGCTATTATGGCGCAGGTGGTCAGAGTTGAAATGCCTATATGCATCCTCGTGTATATATATATATATATATATATATATATGAGAAAATTGTCTGAAATTCCGCGAACCCAGCTGTGGTTGAATTCACAATTCCGTTATTTCTTCAATGATATGTAATCGACTTTTCAGAGACTCCTGTATCACGAACTCGCCCTTTGATGAGGACAATGTGCAAACAAAAAATAAGTAGAAATCACACAAGATCTTCTACGGTGACAGCTGCTCGTTGCGGTAGGCGTACAAAGTTCCGGCGAATGATTTTACTGTGGAAAATGCTCCTCTACCAACGCATTATCACTACTGAACTTTCCCAAGCGCAGCAGAAGATCACGCGGGATAAACCGACAATTTCACGCATTTCATTTCCATGAATTCCGTAACTTCCACTCGCACGTCCTATTTTTTGGGGCGACTCGAAACTTCCCCGAGTCTCACGTCGGTGTTTCAAGCGCTAAACAACATAACTGTTGTAAGAGAACGAGTGCAAATAGGGACCATTAGCCGACATTCAAGCGCATGTCACATGCACCGTCGCGCTTAACAAACACCATTAATTTACTTGCAGATGCATAACGAAATAACATGCTAATACATTCCACACTGGGAACACATGTATTTGTGACATGTTATCTTTCAGCTGAAAATTCAGACAAGCTAGGATTTAGTCAATCTTCTGCTTCACACCATAGCATGAACTTTGTTTCTACACGTCGCAGTGTTTACACTTGCTGTGGCCTTTTTGGTGCAAACTACATTGGATACACTTACGGTACCGTGAAACGTTCATGATTGTACAGATGCAGTCTATGAAGTAACGAGTTATCTATGTCCCTGCCCAAGGCTTATTTAGGGGTTTACACAATACGAACCCTAATCTTAAACCATTAGAACTTAGAAAGTTTCTAACACTTTGGTTCAAATCAAAGTAGAGATAACGAAGTTGCTACTTCTCACTGCTTAAATTTAACATTGGGAAAAATCGGAAACAAGAAAAATTAATTATTAAGTCAGAAGTTTAACGTATAACCTATCGTTCATATAACGAAGTAGTGAGATTTATTTCTGATGGCCTCCTTCTAAAAACCAATACCGTCGACTGCAATTGTTCTATTAAAGAAAATACTGCTTCTATTTTGATTTCAAGTAACACACTGTAAAATGTGTTATTGGTCGAACTTAGACAGTAGGATCGTATTGTGTNGCTTCTATTTTGATTTCAAGTAACACACTGTAAAATGTGTTATTGGTCGAACTTAGACAGTAGGATCGTATTGTGTACATTCAACTTTTGAACCCTACTTCATTTTGCTTACTTCTTAGTGCATACTTCTTACTGCACACTGCTTAATATTTTCACTACGTAAACAGATGTTACACAGCGGTATTAACAACAAATAGTCAGTTCGGTCACGTTAAATGATACATTTTAATTTGTACAATTTCAGGTGTTTTATTCCAATTGCCACTATGTAGTTTCTAAGTGCAGTGTAACAGTAATAGGATTACATCACATAATGTTTCTACAGCATGGCTACGGCACATTACATACGCAAATACACCTGTAATTTGTCCAAGGCCACGTGTATGTTTTGCATGAAGCAGAAGAAAACAGAACGGACAGGCATTGGGAAGTGAGTAGGTATTTCCAAAGTTTACAATTAATCTTGAAACAAATAAAAGTATTACTCATAAACGCCCTAAAAATTTATAAAAAAGCTNTTTCCAAAGTTTACAATTAATCTTGAAACAAATAAAAGTATTACTCATAAACGCCCTAAAAATTTATAAAAAAGCTTTTTGTATCCGATTGTTCTCGCATGTCCCATGAACTACAGTCTTCAAATAGTTGGTATTAGTTTTATGATATTAACAATCATTGCAGCTCCGTTCACAAATACGCTACAGATGGAAAACGTGTGTCTGGATGATACGGTCTATCACGAATGTATAATTATGTTCTACGTTGTTAGAATATTACATATTTTTGTCGTTGGGATATGAAATAACAGCCTGAAAAATTACCACGTAATAAAATTACTTCCCAAAAATGAATGAAACCGGCTATAGGAAAGTTAGGATACAGTTTAAAAAATTACTAGTTGTTGAGCATACACAAAGAATATTTCTTCAATATATGTTATAAGGTTCGCCCATATTTCTTTTTACAATTTTAAATTAATTTAAAAGTCAAAATACTTAAAATTTACACGTTTGCTGCAGATAACGAATANACGTCCTATTTTTTGGGGCGACTCGAAACTTCCCCGAGTCTCACGTCGGTGTTTCAAGCGCTAAACAACATAACTGCTGTAAGAGAACGAGTGTAAATAGGGACCATTAGCCGACATTCAAGTGCATGTCACATGCACCGTCGCGCTTAACAAACACCATTAATTTACTTGCAGATGCATAACGAAACAACATGCTAATGCATTCCACACTGGGAACACATGTATTTGTGTGTACAATAGAAAGTCGACTTTTAAGTCTGTTCGATCCTAAATCACAATCTTCTGCTTCACACCATAGCATGAACCTTGTTTCTACACGTCGCAGTGTTTACACTTGCTGTGGCCTTTTTGGTGCAAACTACATTGGATACACTTACTGTACCGTGAAACGTTCATGATTGTACAGATGCAGTCTATGAAGTAACGAGTTATCTATGTCCCTGCTCAAGCCTTATTTAGGGGTTTACACAATACGAACCCTAATCTTAAACCATTAGAACTTAGAAAGTTTCTAACACTTTGGTTCAAATCAAAGTAGAGATAACGAAGTTGCTACTTCTCACTGCTTAAATTTAACATTGGGCAAAATCGGAAACAAGAAAAATTAATTATTAAGTCAGAAGTTTAACGTATAACCTATCGTTCATATAACGAAGTAGTGAGATTTATTTCTGATGGCCTCCTTCTAAAAACCAATACCGTCGACTGCAAATGTTCTATTAAAGAAAATACGGCTTCTATTTTGATTTCAAGTAACACACTGTAAAATGTGTTATTGGTCGAACTTAGACAGTAGGATCGTATTGTGTACATTCAACTTTTGAACCCTACTTCATTTTGCTTACTTCTTAGTGCATACTTCTTACTGCACACTGCTTAATATTTTCACTACGTAAACAGATGTTACACAGCGGTATTAACAACAAATAGTCAGTTCGGTCACGTTAAATGATACATTTTAATTTGTACAATTTCAGGTGTTTTATTCCAATTGCCACTATGTAGTTTCTAAGTGCAGTGTAACAGTAATAGGATTACATCACATAATGTTTCTACAGCATGGCTACGGCACATTACATACGCAAATACACCTGTAATTTGTCCAAGGCCACGTGTATGTTTTGCATGAAGCAGAAGAAAACAGAACGGACAGGCATTGGGAAGTGAGTAGGTATTTCCAAAGTTTACAATTAATCTTGAAACAAATAAAAGTATTACTCATAAACGCCCTAAAAATTTATAAAAAAGCTCTTTGTATCCTATTGTTCTCGCATGTCCCATGAACTACAGTCTTCAAAATAGTTGGTATTAGTTTTATGATATTAACAATCATTGCAGCTCCGTTCACAAATACGCTACAGATGGAAAACGTGTGTCTGGATGATGCGGTCTATCACGAATGTATAATTATGTTCTACGTTGTTAGAATATTACATATTTTTGTCGTTGGGATATAAAATAACAGCCTGAAAAATTACCAGGTAATAAAATTACTTCCCAAAAATGAATGAAACCGGCTATAGGAAAGTTAGAATACAGTTTAAAAAATTACTAGTTGTTGAGCATACACAAAGAATATTTCTTCAATATATGTTATAAGGTTCGCCCATATTTCTTTTTACAATTTTAATTTAATTTAAAAGTCAAAATACTTAAAATTTACACGTTTGCTGCAGATAACGAATAAATTTTTAACCTAACTTATGCGACATAGATTAACACTTTAGCTGAAAGCTGACTTTTTACTAAATAACTTTTTGAAATAACATGCGGATTACGATGTTAAGTTAAAATTATCGTATTGACGCTAAATATCACAAGGTGAGTCTTATTTTAAAATAAATTGGTATACTAGCAATGTTGCCATCAACCTAGTGTAACGAGCCCATAAAATTTTCTGAAAAACTTGAAATGTATTTCTGTCTCTTAAACAGTTGTAAGAAACGCCGATTGCGTGTCTAAAAAATTAGACGTTTTCTATGGTTGCGTGGGAAGTCAACATTGTCGGATCTACACTACGCACACTTTTATCTTTACGTGAAAGTACAAACATAGGGCTTCCGCGAGAGAGAGCACTTGATGAACGTGTGGAAAATGATCTTTTTACAAATTTCAATCGTGCACACGCAAACACACACACGCGCACGCCCTGTAGGCACATCGTAAAACGAATACGAGGGTGGCCCAACACAGTAAAATAGTGAGGGCAAAGAAGTCAAACTATCGGCCGACCGTTGCCTGGCAAGCCTGTTCAAAAACCAATCGAAAGATTGGACGGAAAGTGATGCTGGACTACGTAGGTCAACTACATCAGTCCCTGGTTTGGCCTCTCTCTCAAACACACGCACACACACTCCGAAGGGACAAGAGAGAGATCTCACTTTCATCCCTCATCCCTCGGGACTCTTATCTGGCCACCGACAANGGCCTCTCTCTCAAACACACGCACACACACTCCGAAGGGACAAGAGAGAGATCTCACTTTCATCCCTCATCCCTCGGGACTCTTATCTGGCCACCGACAAAGTCTATTGGGATCGCACACGCACACACAAATACACACACGTGCACACGCCAACGCGAAGCGTTGCCTCGTCTTGGGCTGCGCCGAAGCGATCCGAGACCCACGCCATTCAAGTGCAAATAACTCCAGATAAAGGGATGGATTCTTTCTCCGTAGAGGTGGCGGACTGGAAGGGCAAGGGGTGGAGAATGACATAAAAAAAATCAGGGGCACCGCCGACCCCACAGCCTAAAATCCCCTTCAGCTCCTCGATTGAAGGTGCATTCCGTAAAGAACAGCAGCACGGCTGTGATGGAGGGGAGAGGGGGTTTGGAAGTGTGGGGGAAGGGGTGTATACCGAGCAACGCAGACCTGACGTCCCCTCCGTAGGGGAAGCTATGGCCTCAAGTTATTTCCCGTCAGTGTCGTGAAAGAGGGAGGAGTTGTCTTTTGAGCCGTCTCTACACGATACCACGCTCGACCGCCCAGAATGGCGTTCACGAGGGGAATTGCCACTGTTCATTTTCTCTCCTGGGGTGAATGCAGAAAGTTGGCTGGCGCTACGAACGAAGAGTGGTAACCGCGTCTTGTGTGGCTCTGGCTGGCTTAATTAATGGGTCATATAAATTTATTCAAACATGATCAGTGTCGATCAGATTAATTACAAAACGTTTAGTAAAGTGGGTACGTAAAACCGTGGTCGACTCCCGTGGCGCAGTCGGTTGGTGTGACGCCGGAATGTGGCGTGGGAGGCCCTGGGTTCCAATCCTAGGTAGGGCAAGGATGATAGTTTAAGTTAGGTCATAAGTAAGTTTGTGAGCAGTCCCCTGATAAGTCTGCACGTATAACCCTGGGAGACGTTACTAATCCTTTTCAAATCAATGTTTGACAGTGCTTACTATCTTCCGAAACACATTTGGAAATACATGTCTCATTTTCGTTTATAATACAGTACATAATGCTAATTTTTACATTTTATTTTATTTCTATGCTTTAAATACTGCTATATTTGTTAACATAAGAGTCTTCTTAGAGTAAGGGCCGTGGTGGAGCAGCAAATAGACTGCTGGTCTCCCACCAAGGTGAGCCTAGTTCGATTCCCGGATTTTCGTACATAGAAATTGTGCCGCACGCTAGTCGGCGGGTTGTCTCAGGGATCTCCCGTTATTCCTGCCCATGCATTTTGGCGCTGCTCTATACTCACCTCGCCTCACCTTTATGGGCTCTCCAGACCATGCTGTTAAGCGCTACCCAAATCTCTCCACCCATTCCTCTGTCGAATTAAAAAAAAAAGGCAACATGTTATCAATAAAACNGTTAAGCGCTACCCAAATCTCTCCACCCATTCCTCTGTCGAATTAAAAAAAAAAGGCAACATGTTATCAATAAAACGAAACTTAAATAGGCATATATTAAGATACGATTTTTCATCTCATAATAAGAACACTAAACAGCAGTAAAAATGTATAAATTAAATTGTTATTTTATTTGTTAGTCGTTTATTTGGTTCCCTTAGGATTATCTTGTACTTTGCGGTAATTTAGTTGCTATAGCTGAATTTGTTTGTATATTAATTAGCTGTTTGTGACAGCTAATTTGTATACAAACTAAATCTTAAACTGAAGTTAATGCTATTTCTAACAATATAATATAAAAGTTATTTGCTATTTTAATACACTGAAAATTTTCATGCATGATTAAACTCGTTCCTTTCGTCAAAAATATTATATTAAACAACTTGGTGGTATGCTGGAAAGTAAACACGGTTTTCGCATTCATCTAATGTATTTTGTTGACTTTAGTAAGGGAACCTAAAAAGTATTTAATGCTTTTTATAAAACGTGATTTTCTTATTGATTTGCTTTAAGTGTTATTTACTTCACAATATTTTTTTTAATTTCACCATTTTGTATTAAATCTGTATATGTAAGTACATTTATCCTCAAGCGAATTTTTAGGTACTTCATATTACGTTCATTTCAAACTATAAGCGTAAAGCTTATTGATAGTTACATAAATGCAAGACTTTAAATAATTTGAAGTTGGTCATCGCCCATTAAAGTTTGTGTATCAAATTGCTTGAATAAACATTACGTCTGCGACAACAATATAACATCCTAAACGACATGGCCTATTTTTTGTAGTTTTAACGCACGCCAGGCTGTATAGATGTTATTAGTTATTAACAGATTGTTTTTCAAAATAGTGTATAAGTGGAGAGACTTACAAGCAAATTCTAGGTTATCTCATAAATTAATTGGTTTGCCATGGCACGCGAATGTGCATAAGCCAAGCACGAAAGCCACTTGGTTAACGAGGTATGCACACGCCACTTAAAACTCTATAGCCGTGCGCATGCAATTTGTGCTTTTTTATTTAAAAAACACCGAGATTAAAACCTTTGAGCTCGAGAGGCTTGACTGTTCCGCTCACATGTTTGTTCGGTAAGGGACGTGGAGTATTTAAGCCCGTGACCTAGAAAAGAATTAACGCAGCCAAGCTCGTTAAATGCCGGTTATGATGCGAGNACGTGGAGTATTTAAGCCCGTGACCTAGAAAAGAATTAACGCAGCCAAGCTCGTTAAATGCCGGTTATGATGCGAGCTGTCCTACTTTTAGATCCTAGTAGGGTATGTGCATGAATGCTGCTTAAAGTTGAGACTCAGTTCAGATTCAAAGAGCTCTCTTGTTACTCAGGAGGCTGAAACGTGGGGTCGTCAGTAATCTCCACTTATTTAACGTAATTTATCGACATTTATTTAACGTAATTTATTTCTTGAGTTAGTGTAATTTAACTCTAAAGAACTTTTGTGGTGTTCCAATCGTCTGTTTTGATGGCAACAAGTTGTTAGACGCAAACAATAACTAATAGTTTCAGAATTAACTAACTTTTAATTTTTTACAAGATTATAATTTTTTTCATATAGGCAATACTAAGTTGTCTTTTTAACTGCAAACAATAAATCCTTGTAGTAATATGTTCCGCAAGTTCATCTAGTATTTTTAGATTTAAATTGAATTTAGCACACAAAACAGGCCGGGAAACCGCAACCTAACATACAAGCGAGACACACAAGTTGCATATCACCAAGGAACTGGCGTGTCATGCGGCGATCGCCTGTACATTGGCCGCCTTGAAAGTACCTTCGGACCTACATCACCAATACTGCTGTTTGTGTGTTGTTGGAAATAAAATGCATTTACTTCTGGCAGCCCACTGTCGACGTAGTTCGACACACGTGTACTAGCGACGCCCACCTACCTTGAGATAATGGTGGCCTACGTGCCAGGCGCTCTCCGCATTGCGTGCCAGTTTCGTTCGCCTGCGTGATATGCAACTTGTATTGCATGCATGTACTTTGGTTTAGGGAACTTTACGACCGTGACAAAACATTCTCAAACTAACACGAAACAATTAAAAATTTGGCGATTCCTTTTTTTTCAGTTACTTTCACTATCTTCGGGGAGAAAAGGAGATTGTGAAAATGTGCATAAAAGGAGTCCATTGGTGAAAAAAAAAGTTCAGCAACCAGTATTGCGTTTATCTTGTAAATAATTTATTTTCTCGGCGTTAACAAATGCCAAGGAAAAATGTATACTATGCACCGCAGAAGTTTCATAGGTATGACGCAAGGGCATTACTTCCGTCGAAAGATTCCTCGCAGCAAGATCGTGCAGAACCCACGAAAAGGAAGCGCGTTAATAAAGATTGTACCCATGTTCGTGACGACGGGAGAAATCAGCATCTGCCGCGANACCCACGAAAAGGAAGCGCGTTAATAAAGATTGTACCCATGTTCGTGACGACGGGAGAAATCAGCATCTGCCGCGAGTCGAGCACAAAAGGCGAGAGAGTGAGCCAGGCGCGAGAATTTCCCCAAACTATACGCATCGCAACAGTGCGTCCCCCTTCGCCACAATAATTCCACCCGGCCACCCCCTTCCCTACCAACCCCCTCTCGATCTTCTGCTTTTACATCCGCCCGCGCCCCTCGCCGGTTGCATTACTGGCGTGACCGGAGGTCTTTTGTGGAGCGGTAATTTCTCGCCATTGGCGCGCTCGGGCGGCTTGTGTCGGCGGGAGAAGCTACCGGTTTGCTTGGCAGAGATAGCGAGCAGCCGACTCGCTTCGACAACAGCTCATGTGCCACTATATCCTGCCCCGACTCGGTCTATCTCTCTCTCTCTCTCTCTCTCTCTCTNGCTTCGACAACAGCTCATGTGCCACTATATCCTGCCCCGACTCGGTCTATCTCTCTCTCTCTCTCTCTCTCTCTCTCCTCTCTGTCGGTCGAGCCCAGACGACTTGACATGTCCACTGTCCAGTGACGCTGGAACAGTTTTGCACTTATAGTATATCCGCGGTTTCTTCACACTTTTTGAATCAAACCTTTCAGTTGATTCGAATTGAAAGATTTTGGTTGGCTCTCAACGANGCTTCGACAACAGCTCATGTGCCACTATATCCTGCCCCGACTCGGTCTATCTCTCTCTCTCTCTCTCTCTCTCTCTTTCTCTCTCCTCTCTGTCGGTCGAGCCCAGACGACTTGACATGTCCACTGTCCAGTGACGCTGGAACACTTTTGCACTTATAGTATATTCGCGGTTTCTTCACACTTTTTGAATCAAACCTTTCAGTTGATTCGAATTGAAAGATTTTGGTTGGCTCTCAACGAGATGTTGAGAGCCGATGAGGGTGAAATGAAGTTAGAATTGTGCAGCGCCGGTGTGCTGGGGTGGGTAAACGGCACATCCCTGAGATAACCGTTTGGCCAGCGGCATCGTGCACGATTCCCACTTGTAAATGTTTGGGAATGGTCTGGCCGGTGATTGAACCCGGTTCACATTGGTGGGAGGCGAGCAGTCTAACCGTTCAGCGGCCCCTCAAAACTTCGAAAAGTCACCTCATGTAGGACGTCTTTGATTGTTTCGTAAAGTACTCATGTATATGTTTTGGTTAAATTGAACTCTTACATATGTTTCTTCTATAAATTCGAAAATTTGATTTATAATTAATACGAATTAAACAGGGAGAAGAAAAGGTGTGTGGGTAATGCCTGGTAAGAAATAGTTCTCGAGAGAAATATAATTACACTGAGTGCGCACGAATGCGGTGCGCTCCCTCTTTGATGTAATTTTTTAGACTTGGCTAAGCTACGTTAGCATGAGGCAGAAGAATATCCTGGAAGTAGAAAATTAGCAGGGCTTCAAAAAAAGTTCGAAGTGACCGTCAATGGATTATAGAGGAGGGGAATTACAGGTTGAGACTCGACTCAGATGAACTACAGAGGCAAATTTGAAAAGAATGCTGAAAATTGGCTGGAAAGGGATAGGATAGTAATATTATTTTATTAAGATTTATTTCATCCTTCCATTTAATATGTCTTATACAGTATGCCATACTCTGTAAAATATTATATTAAATATTTAATGTAAACATTCTTTCACTTCTGTCTGTGAATTTTGCCACTCGAAATCTCGAAATCTTACATGTAGAATCATAAGGAAATCATTGGGGCCACGGTGGTATAGTGGTCAGATTACTCACCTCCCATCTAGACTAAACGAGTTCGATTCCCGGTGGGGTCGTTTCAGGACTTTCGCGTGCTGCTGGGCGGCGTGTTTCCTCGGGGTTCTCCCGTTGCCCCGCCCTTGCATTCCGGTGCTCCACCAAACTCACTTCACTTCACCCTCACCGGATCTCAAGACCTCGATGTTAAGAGCGGTCAAAATCTGATAAAATGTTCCTAACGAGTAGAGAATATTTTTACTGAGTAAATTGGTAAAATACAACTTACGAGGCATAATAACTACTAAAATTACAAGAAACATTTCGGACCACCCAAAGAACTGGAAATCCTTCATTTCATAGTGCACGTCTTCCAGAATGCGCTCCAAATCAGAAACTTGCGCGTTGGGGCGATTATGTATNCTTGTAATCCTTCATTTCATAGTGCACGTCTTCCAGAATGCGCTCCAAATCAGAAACTTGCGCGTTGGGGCGATTATGTATTTGACGGGCGTGTCACTGTCGCTCTTGTTTCTCAGCTTGAATCACGTAAGGGTATATGACGTAGGCGTACAGCCGTTACATCTACCACCTCGTTGGAGCGAATGACTTAGTGGTAGGAGGCGGTAAGGGTGTTACCGAAATTCTCACCTGGTGAGTGGTTCACGAGGGGTCGTCGGACAACACGGGGACACGATCTCTTCCCTTGCCCTTCAGCCCTTTATATAACACCCCTGGCTTGGTCCTCGCGTCGCTTGAGAAACTGAGAACGAGGACCTGGCTTGTTTATGTAACAATTACCTCGCGCATGCGCCATCCCTAGGTTTATGCACCTCCATCCCCACTTCCCGCGTGGGGGACGTCGAGAGATAGAGAGAGAAAGAGGAAGCCATTTTCCGAACACCCTCCTTCTCTGACACTCCAAACCGGGTACACACCACCTCCCGCCTCTCATCGCCTCGTGCTTGGTGACATGCAATTTCGCGACGTCATAATTAAAGCCCCACTCCCCCCCCC
>NQII01000394.1:995718-1007283 GCA_002778355.1 Clitarchus hookeri | reverse complement strand
ACCAACTGTCCCGTGTCTCTGTTCGCGCTTGACTGATCCCTGTTCCGCCCTCCGGACTCACTGACCCATCTCACTCTCCGGACTGACTGCTCCCGTTCCGCCCTCCGGACTGACTGACCTTGTTTTCTCGGACTCCCCTCGTTTTGTAGCCCGCCATTGTCATATTCAAACTGCCTTGTCTGCACGTGTTCCGGGGAGCTGGTTGTGCCTCCCTGAGTAATAAAAACATGTGTCTGGGGTTCGGGCTGCCCAGCGTGGTCCTTCGGTTCTGGTATGGCCGTTTCATTGTCTCGTTCTGCACGTGCTTACTTGGCGGGTGGTCTTTGGATCAGCGCCCGCAGTGGTCCTTCCCTTGTCCCCGGATATGGCTGCCCTTCTGTTCGTACATCCGCTAAAAGCTTTCTTGGTTTATTGCGGCGAAGCCCGGGGTCGTGGGACCTCGGCGTATCTTGGGGCAGCTGCCCAGTGCAGCTGTGTCCGCGCCCTGGTGCCTTCCGTTGCCTCCGGATGCCGTCTGCACGTGCAGAAAACTTGGGTGGCCCGTCTTTGCAGCTGTGAGGCGCGGGATCCTTTTTGGACACGTCCGCCACCCTTAATATTTATTGGTGTTGACCGCCTGCAAGCTTCGCTAGCGCGTGTGTTCTGACGGCCAAAATACATGGACGCAGGGAGCGTCACTGCGTTTATTTTATAGATAGGCGTTTCAAGTAAAAATTTATTTTTCAAGAATGTTTTAGGAGACGATCCCTGCGAACTTATATTTTCAATATAAGTAGGAAGTATGTACTAGTTGGTTGTAAAATAATTTAAAAAGTTCCTGGCAAACAGGCTATATATGTTATGTAAATATCTCAACTGTAGAAAACTTTTCCAAAATATGTTTTTTTTTAAACGTCTATATTTTTAATTAACGCACTGAGGCGAAATTTCCTTAACATGGTATTNCTCCAAAATATGTTTTTTTTTAAACGTCTATATTTTTAATTAACGCACTGAGGCGAAATTTCCTTAACATGGTATTTCCTATTTAAATTTCGCAGCTGCCAGCATGTAGGCAGTGCCCTCAGGGGGTTTTATTTCTATAGCCATTTACAAAATATACGGTTTATTGGTTCTGATAACAAAAAACGTGCTTTGTCTTCTTGGAGTAAAGAACGCATACAAAAACTATCTTATTTGCAACATTCGAAACTGTAAATTAAGCTGTGTCTGGCTCAATTTCAAAATATAGAACGGTCACTCCGATCGCATATGTACCTGTGCAAGGAACCTGGAAACGCTTCTGACAAGGATGGTGCTCCAGTGAAGCTGCTGAATGTCTCTGGGTGGTGGACAAGGAACATGGTTGGTGATGTTCTTGCCTGGCGATCGAACGGTTCCTCCCTCCCCGATGGTCTNCTGGGTGGTGGACAAGGAACATGGTTGGTGATGTTCTTGCCTGGCGATCGAACGGTTCCTCCCTCCCCGATGGTCTATCAGGGTCGTACAAAACCTGTCCTCCACGCACGGGTATCTTTGCGTGTTTTATTGTTACCAACACGGGTATCTCANGTCAGGGTCGTACAAAACCTGTCCTCCACGCACGGGTATCTTTGCGTGTTTTATTGTTACCAACACGGGTATCTCAGTGATCACTGAACGGCTCAGGTGACAAGCAATTTGGCTGGCAGTGAACCCTGCCTTTGTTTTATTATATATTTGATGCATTTAAGTTTTACTGCCAAGGTCCGAATTTAATTTATTTAAGGCAAATAAAATATTGTATATTTGTACCAGGTTGTACCAAAATTTTTAATGCTCGTTTATAAATCTNATTTATTTAAGGCAAATAAAATATTGTATATTTGTACCAGGTTGTACCAAAATTTTTAATGCTCGTTTATAAATCTCGAATTGACTTTATGGTCATTTTGATGTTAGTTGTAATGATGTAAACATTTAATATAATTATGTATTCTTGAATCAATATATCTTGTTTTCTAGCAATATCATTAAAGTTATCTATTTTTAATTAGTTATATATTTGTATTAGGCTAATAGTACGATTTTTGGTGATGAGCTCTTGAATTATTATTATTACTATTTAATAAGTAATGTAATGGGCTCTCTCAAATTGCATCACTTGTCTGTACGATTATGGCGTACGTTTTATCGAAATGCGTATCACCAATTATCATGTCTAGCAGGTATCGTACCTGTCACTTCATATTCAGTGTTCTTGGGACTCTAAGCGCTAGATTTTTTGCCCATACGAAGAACTTTTGCAGCACACGTTTACGACACCTCTGCATAAGCCATTGTACGAAAAATTAATAATTTCCATGTCATCCATCGCTGTACCATTTTATCAGGTTTCGTAGTNATTTATTTAAGGCAAATAAAATATTGTATATTTGTACCAGGTTGTACCAAAATTTTTAATGCTCGTTTATAAATCTTGAATTGACTTTATGGTCATTTTGATGTTAGTTGTAATGATGTAAACATTCAATATAATTATGTATTCTTGAATCAATATATCTTGTTTTCTAGCAATATCATTAAAGTTATCTATTTTTAATTAGTTATATATTTGTATTAGGCTAATAGTACGATTTTTGGTGATGAGCNTTTATTAGGCTAATAGTACGATTTTTGGTGATGAGCTCTTGAATTATTATTATTACTATTTTTTATGTAATGGGCTCTCTCAAATTGCATTACTTGTCTGTACGATTATGGCGTACGTTTTATCGAAATGCGTATCACCAATTATCATGTCTAGCAGGTATCGTACCTGTCACTTCATATTCAGTGTTCTTGGGACTCTGAGCGCTAGATTTTTTGTCCATACGAAGAACTTTTGCAGCACACGTTTACGACACCTGTGCATAAGCCATTGTACGAAAAATTAATAATTTCCATGTCATCCATCGCTGTACCATTTTATCAGGTTTCGTAGTNGTGCATAAGCCATTGTACGAAAAATTAATAATTTCCATGTCATCCATCGCTGTACCATTTTATCAGGTTTCGTAGTTACACAATGGTGTTTACTATATGGTTAGTTATTTATGATGATGAGTGTGCATTTTTTTAACATTACGATGCCAAACTGTCATAGCAAAGCGTGTCTATTTCAATAAACTAATTGAATATTTCTGTTTCTCGGTATTCGTGTCAAAAAATAAACACAGTTGCAAATATAGCCACTGTATGTTTTTTTATGCCCATTCTAATTATCCTCTTCTCATCGTATGCAGTCCAGATATTTCGTGAAAGTTCATCTCAAAAACGATTCAAACGTACTGCGTGGAGGCGAAAACAGCGGCGTGGGTTGTTTCTAGTAAAGTTTGTTTGCTACGAGGCCACAAATTCGTTGCCACGGGCCGGGAGCACTCGCAGTAAACCCATCTACCTCGTGACAGTGACCAACGCCACCACATCCATATCAATATGTGGACTACTAAACGCATTTAATACTATGCGCAGTTACCACAAAAACCTTGAAAAACTCAAATAAACAACTTTTCCATCCCATAGAAACAAAAGGCAGTTTAAGTTATCCCCAGTTGTGAGAAATGAACAAGTGGCGGTTTCGTTTCTAACCATATAATTGAGGGCCAATGTATTCTTTATTCTTTTGTATAATTCCTCTATAAGTTTACATACATTAATATTAAAGGTTATTAATAATTTTATTAACACTTTTACAATAAATTATATTGGGCATAAATAAAATCACACATTAAAAGCCCACTGATAATTAAATTGCCAATTAAAAACATACTAATATTTATAAACGTTCCCTCCACGAAGTCCACCCCATTGTTCTCTCTAGAGCTGTCTTCAAGCCAGGGTATTTGTAGGCTGGCTGGCCCCTCCAGAGTTCGTGACGTCAGGTGTCGAGGAAACTCCAAAAAAGGTAGCGCTGATCGTCTTGCTAGTGTGCATGCGCCCGATGACGTAGGTGAGGCGTCGCACCGTCTCTAGGCAACGCAGGCCCAGGTGCTGCTACGGGGCTCCTGGCCGAGGGGTAGGGGAAGTAACCCTAGTCATCAAGCAGTCGACCAAGTGAACGTGGCGTGGAAGCCAGCTCCCCCTCCCCCTCCCCCTTCCTCCGGGCGTCGAAAGGGGGCATAGACAGGTATGTTAAATGTCCAGCCGATACCCCTTATAGGACAAGTAGTTCAGCAGAGCGTAGCAGGCGAACAATTGTGCGGTGTTTCCAGGCACACCATCACAAACCTGTTAACACTTATTAAATTTGTGGCCAGGGAAAAACCCATCAAGATTTCATAAACTGAGTTATCTGTAACCATGTTCTATTCTGTTAGCTTTCTACGATTCATTTCCAAACAATGAAAACTTGGCAATTAATAAATGAAACTTACGGGTTGAGTTGAGAGATTTGGGCGGCTCTTAAAAACGAGTTCTTGAGAGCCGATGAGGGTGAAATGAGGCGAAGAAAGAGCAGCGCTGGAATGCAAGGCCGGGAGGAAATGGTAGATTCCCGAGAAAACCAGCTGACCTGCGGCATCGTCCGGCACGATTCCCACTAGCGAAAATCTGGGGTGGCCCAGCCGAGGAATGAACCCGGTTCGCCTTGGTGGGAGGCGAGCAGTCTAACTGCTCAGCCACCGCGGCTGCGGCTGGCCATGAAACTTACGAATCTTACTTGAATGTGTCCTGCAATTTTCGATAATCACATTTCAGAAAAAAAATATATTTTTTCTATTTTTTTTAGCTTTAACACAACTTCTCTTGAAATTTATTTGAAAGAAAGTTGCCAAACTCTCGGGGCGCAGTTGGTTGGTTCGCCGCCGGTCTGGGGTGCAGAAGGTTCTTGGTTCGAATCCTAGGAAAGACATGGGTCTTTGATTAATTTAGGTCATAAGTTAGTTTGTAAGCTGTTCCCCAATAAGCCTTCAGGCATATCACCAAGGGACGTTAAAACGCCCTTTCCAATACAATACAATCAAAGAAATTTATCATTAATTTACAACAGTCATGACTTTTGACACACGCAGTTTCTCCTTCAAGATTTGAAAGTAGGAATTATTTTGTACACTACTAAATTTTCACCAGTCTTCTCTGTTNCACGCAGTTTCTCCTTCAAGATTTGAAAGTAGGAATTATTTTGTACACTACTAAATTTTCACCAGTCTTCTCTGTTCATGAAAACAGGGCGGGTTTATATGAAATAACGATAAATATTCTTAGGCGTTGGGAACAGGCTGTTTAATGTATTGGTCTTTCTCGCAGTGATTAACAGTTGGCAGGGAGGCATCAAGGTTTATGCGACACATGCGGCAGAAGGGGGTCTGATTTAGAGCGCCTCATTAGAGGCGCATTAACTATTTTATCTTGCAATACGCAAGAAAAATTATTTTAATAAATTTCTTTTACTATGAATTATATGAACCTCGCCATCAGATAAATGCTTTTGACAGTGATCATCCTATAGCATTTATCTCTCTGACGAAGCTGAAATAGAGTTGGTTGACCATTAAATTTTACCCCAATAATTTATTAAACTTAACGTGAAACTATTGACATATGCACACCATTAAATTTGTTTAGACGTTTAAAGTGTAATCGTATTATATAAAAAATAATAACAAAAGGAATTTTAAGTTTATTCTAATATGCGTTACTTGAATTTAAATTTCTCTTGGTATTTAAAAATAAGTAAATAATCAATAACCTGCTTTCGAAATTTGTACGGCACCACAAAATCAGTTTAAGGGTGGGAAACAGAGCAAATGATAAGAAGGTCTGTTATGAGTTGTAATTTGCGGTGTGGACACGAAAATACATATGCGCATGGAAATATCTAGTGATGGATCTGAAAAATATTTATATATTTATTCGGTAGCTGAATCTCAAGACGTTGTTTATTTTGACCAGTTGGAATACAAAAGCCATTGCACGTATATCCGAAAAAGCATATTTATATAACTTAATTGCATTCAAAATTTGTGGCGAACAACGCCTGGAGAACATGGATGTGCCATCATGCGTGTAGGACAAGTTGCATAGGTCGCAGGCGCGCAACACTAAATGATTGCGTATGCCACGTTACTCACCTACTTCCCGTGCAACTTGTGTTATACGCATGATCGTACAGTCTTGTTCTGCAGATGTTGTACCCCAAAAGTGTGAACACAATTTTATATATAAAAATACGTTTCCGGATATAAGTGTATAGGGCATTTGTGTTACTGTTGCTCCAAAGAAACTGTGTCTGGAGTTAGGGTACCGAGTTTCCGAACACTCTGTATACCCATAAATGTATTTATTCTGTTGCACTATCGAAGTGCGAGATTTATTGCGATTTTAACGTGTTACAGAACACTTCCGCAGAGAACTTACATATAAGCTAATTACGTTAAAGGGAGCACATTTTCAGGACCCTCCAGCAGGAATAAAAGCCTAAAAATAAAATTTTACTTTCACCTAAGGTGTTAGATTTTGAGAGCTATAAAATGAATATACATAATGTTTCTAAATTAGACATACAAACTTGGGCAGCAGGNAGGTGTTAGATTTTGAGAGCTATAAAATGAATATACATAATGTTTCTAAATTAGACATACAAACTTGGGCAGCAGGTTGATGAAGAGAAAATAAGGTTAAAATATATACAAGACATATTGTCTAAAGGGAACCCTAAGGGCGGTACCTTTGAAGTTGGACTTGAAACACTTGTTTAATTACAGATAGTGGAGAACATATTTAAGATGGAAAATTGGGAGTTTTGGGTAATGTTTAACTGAACAAAGATCTGTAAACACCTGTCTGTCATTGTCGTCAAATTNTGGAAAATTGGGAGTTTTGGGTAATGTTTAACTGAACAAAGATCTGTAAACACCTGTCTGTCATTGTCGTCAAATTTTTGCATGAAAATAATTAAGGCCACTATCCTTATTTCGACTCAATTTCCAATATCTTGTAGCACATTTGTGATTTAAAAGACGGATTGTTAACACACATGCCATAATTAACTTTACACATTAACCTGACACTCAGTGTTTCATCTTCAGTAGTTGCAATAATCTACTGCAAACCCGTAAAATATATAAATATGATTTTTTCAGACATGTCTTAATGTCTCGCCGTATCGGATTCCAGATATTGGCGAACAAATGATTTTCGTATGATTTCTCAAGAGCTAAATTTTTCGTGAGCGCTCTGGTTGTTACAACATACGAGTGTGAAGTTAATTTTTTTTTATAACCCTCCTTTCTAAGAGCACATAGCGACATGTCGCCGTATAAACGACGCGCTAGAGATTGAAACGCACAGTTCTGCCAAATATAAAGCACGCCGAAAGTTCCTAAAAGACTAATTAAGTGTAGTGGTGTAGAATTCACTCATGTTATCATTGCCCAAACGGGCAAAGCAATTTTGATTGTTAGCCGCAGCAGTAGGGCGAATATTGCATCGCTCTCACGCGTCACTGAGCAAATTAAATGTACCGCACTCCCCGATATATTTTCGTGAATGGACTCTTACTAACATCGCAGGGAAACATAATGTTAAAATTTCATCGTGCGAATCAATAAATACACACGCTTTCCCTGTAATTGGCAAGTTGCCGTGCTCTCGTACATTTTATTTCCCCCGGGGGGGTTAGAAGTATTTTGAGCTGCCCCGATAAAAAGCAATATGTATATATAACTTTTTTTTCTTGTTTATCAAGCGAATTAACAGTGAAAAAAAACGGCGGGGGGAGAGGAGGGTAGCGCGGACCAAACAGTCCCCGGAATGACGGCAAATAGTAGCACCCAATTCTCATAATGACTTTTACGCGGGTGAAATGCACTGTCGTTGTGCCCCGACCGTGCCCCGGCACTCGGGTTTATCAGGGTAATGCTCGGAAAGATAAACCAATTTACCACCGAAACACACACACACATGCGCCAGCAGCAGTTGCACGCCAAACTGCTGTTTCGCGCCGCGGGGTAAACATAAAAGCCCCGCTCACAATCGATGGGTAATTGGGCTGTATTATAAATTACGCGTGCGACCCTCTCCCTCCTAACCGCCCCCCCTCCCTTTTCTGCTACACNTCCGTCAGCCCGTGTGGCGGGCGATGGTAGGACGCAGAGAGCGCACGTTTCACAGTCGGCTCCCGATAACTACGTCCGCGCGGTAAGTTACTCCGTCAGCCCGTGTGGCGGGCGATGGTAGGACGCAGAGAGCGCACGTTTCACAGTCGGCTCCCGATAACTACGTCCGCGCGGTAAGTTACTCCGTCAGCCCGTGTGGCGGGCGATGGTAGGACGCAGAGAGCGCACGTTTCACAGTCGGCTCCCGATAACTACGTCCGCGCGGTAAGTTACTCCGTCAGCCCGTGTGGCGGGCGATGGTAGGACGAAGCTGGGGCAAACCGTGCGTTCCCTCGTCGTGCTTGGCTCGGTCACCGGAATGATCGCGCGATCATTTCGCCGGTTCACGGTCACTCGGCAATTTCGAGATGAACTTTAAAAAAAATCCCCGCCGCGGCGGAAACCCTGACTGGAATAATTACGGTAGGGGAATAATTACAGTGACCTTACCTCTAAGTCTGATTAAACGCGGAATGTTCAAATTAGCTGCAACTGAAAACAGTTTATTTCTGCTTCTTACAATAGTGTAATAGAAGCCCAACATAATGTGTTTTTACCATTTTAGAATGTCATTTGACCAAACTCATTGGTTCGTGAAATTGTATTTTTTCTTTTTTTAACATGGTCGAATACACCCATCAGAATTAACTTGAAACACAATATTCCCACTTCATCGGAGTGAAATTAGTTTACCATCTGACATAAAATATTTTCAATATTTTATTCATTACATTATTTTCAAAAAGACAATACAACACTGCAGTATNACATTATTTTCAAAAAGACAATACAACACTGCAGTATGTGGTGTCGCGTGTTTTTATACATGGTATTCAGCTTAGTATCTGCCACTATAGTTATAATCTTCCTCCTGAGGATATAATTTCTAATAAGTAATGGAGGCAACGATGGTTTAGTGGTTAAACTAGTTCCCTTACATTTAGACGAACTGGGTTCGATTTCCCTTTTGCTCGGTCCCGGNTCAGATGTGATTTTAGTGGGTTTCAGGTTATTTTGGAACTGTTAAACATACTTACACGAATAGGGGGCATTGAAGCCAATTCAATAATACTTTTTACAAAAGTTTTTAGTTTTTTGTGGACAAGGCATTTTTTTTAATGGACATTTCGACACATTAAACCCGAATCAGCGGTTTCAACTAGTTGTCTACTGGCGAGTCAGTGGAATGCACTGAGGTTTTACTGCCAGGCCAGTGCAGTTCATCATGAACCAGAAACTCTTTTAATCTGTAAGTACCAGCAGCTAAAGTGATCAGAAGAACACTACTGATTAAAGAGGAGCCGCTAATTTGGAGTAATTTAACGTTTTAATTTAAGAGTTGGATGCTTGTGTTTTGTCTACGGTCCGATCTNTGTGGTGTCGCGTGTTTTTATACATGGTATTCAGCTTAGTATCTGCCACTATAGTTATAATCTTCCTCCTGAGGATGTAATTTCTAATAAGTAATGGAGGCAACGATGGTTTAGTGGTTAAACTGGTTGGCGGGTTTTTTCGGAGATCTCCTGTTTCCCCCTCCCCACCCTTTTATTCCGACGCTGATCCATATTCACCTCGCTTCACCCTCATCGACTCTCAAGACTTCGATGTTTCGAACCACTGTCACTTTTCAGATGTGATTTTAGTGGGTTTCAGGTTATTTTGGAACTGTTAAACATACTTACACGAATAGGGGGCATTGAAGCCAATTCAATAATACTTTTTACAAAAGTTTTTAGTTTTTTGTGGACAAGGCATTTTTTTTAATGGACATTTCGACACATTAAACCCGAATCAGCGGTTTCAACTAGTTGTCTACTGGCGAGTCAGTGGAATGCACTGAGGTTTTACTGCCAGGCCAGTGCAGTTCATCATGAACCAGAAACTCTTTTAATCTGTAAGTACCAGCAGCTAAAGTGATCAGAATAAAACTACTGATTAAAGTGGAGCCGCTAATTTGGAGTAATTTAACGTTTTAATTTAAGAGTTGGATGCTTGTGTTTTGTCTACGGTCCGATCTTCCGACGTGCCCTATTAAAACGCACGCAAGTCTCCGGAAACATTTAAGGAAATGAACTTATAACTTACATAAGCACCTTTCGTAATAACAAAAAAATTAACTTATGTAGATACAAACTTCGGGACTTCTCCGTAATCCCGACAGATTCGCTTTGCCCAGGTTACACCAAGCATTCTTCGCCTCTGCAACCATGATTTTGTGACTATGGCATCCAGGTAATTTTCACCGCTTACATCTCTACCTTCAAACATAAAGAAGTAGCACAAACCACCTTTTACTGAAGACAGAACTTCAAACTTTTGTAACACTATTAGAATCGTTAAAGATACTCGGGTTACTGACATGTAAATAGTTTATTTAAAATTATTTTTTGTACGCGAACATGGTAGGAGAGTTGTTTGAGCAGTTTTCAAATCCCCTTTCGCACAAAAATTAAAAAAAATATATTATATATTGTTTTTACACCTTAAGACACCGACATGAAGATTGTTTTTACAATCCTGTTTCACAAACTGCGCATGCAATAAAGAGAACTGGTAAATATCCGGTAAGTTTCTTTAAAATAACATAAATAACACACATTTGTGCATAGTTTCGTCAGTTAGTTTCCGTTATTTCAAAATTTTCATTTCAAACTCTGTGAATATCTGGAAGCAAACTAGCAGACTGACACTACCACTTATCCGATAGTGTTTTGCATTACCTTTAAAGATTTCATTACGAGGCACCTTATTTCTCATTTAAAACAAGCGTATTGGCCCAAATGTTTTATATTTTACAGGCCAACTAAGGAATGTGCTGATGCTAGCCTAGTACAGTAATTTGTTTCGATACAGGTTGTATAACATCCCAATCGTGACTGTGCACATTTTCCCAATACTCACCCACATTATGATGTTTCTCCATAAGTGTGGCGAGGCCTTGCACATGTTTGTAGGCTACTCATGTTAAAGTACGCATTTTTGAAATCTACGTTTGAAAATTGTCACTTTATTTAAACTACTTTATGCTACCATAAACGCTTTCATGCATTCTCCCTGTTAAATTGGTAGCATATTAAGAACAATAGTTTCAAGTCTTGATGTTTTATTGCAAGTGTAACGTTTTTATTTATATTAAATAAAGTTTCTATTTTTTTTCCTTCATTATACACACCAACGTGTGAAATGGTAAACTAGCAACACATTAAGATTCAACAACTTTGACGCTGGTTTAAGAAAATTACTTCCATGTCTTAACGTCTCGCTGAAAGTATAATATATAAGCTGACAGAAACCAAATTGGTTTAATTTTTCAGATACATTAAGCATAGCTGTATAAAATTTGTTTCTCTAACAATATGCTGGGTTCCATTCTTTGTCGATTGGATACAAGGCATTATGTAAGTTATGTATATAAATTTAGGTGTTTTAAGTTGCCGTAAAGATGCATGGCGGGCAGAAAAGAAAGATCAAT
>NQII01000394.1:940267-993752 GCA_002778355.1 Clitarchus hookeri | reverse complement strand
GACGTCCTCGAGCACTTCAACTCCGATACACACGATGCGTCGCGAAGCAGCGGGCGCATCTTCCCAAAGCGCCCGCCAGGGGTAACGTACATGGGGGGGACCAAATCTCGAAGCAATTTCTGGGGACCTGGTACAAATTCCTCTCGTAACTCACTCTCCCGGGGAGCGCTAATTTGCAGACAGGACGTTAACTGCTCCATCCGCGGTCGACCACTCCCTTGCTCAACCCACCCTCCTCCTGGGCGGAGATCTCCATACGCCGCAGACAAAGAAGTGCACGGCGAGCGACTCGACGACGATGGTCAAGTAGGGAAGGGGAGTGGTGCGGTGGTTCGGGATCGGCTGTATACGTGGCCGCATCGCAAATTCACCCGCTAATTGGGTCGTAAACAAGTGGTTACCTGGCATCCCTCCCTAGCCCGGGACTCGACTCCGTGCCTTATGTGGGTTACCCCGTCCCCCCTTCGACCACCACGTGCGCGTGGCTAGGATGCCTCGAGTATCGATTCCGTTGTAACGAGGCTGTAAATTAAAACGCCTTCCCACGACTTCATCAGCGAGCGGAGCTCTGCGCAACTTCGGAACAGCGCCAATTGTGGCAACCCGAAGAATGTGGGAGTTCCTTCGGTGTGTAATTAGAGTGCCATTAATTTTTCCAGGCAAACTTTATTCTCTGTTGTAATTATTTTTATTATTTTTATATATGTAGCCTATTTACACCCTTGCTTTATGTCTTACATACTTAAATAATCGTAACTTGTATAATTGACACTCACACGCTCACGCGCATTTTGAAGTAACAACGCTAATAAGTAACTTATATGTTATCAAAAGATTTATTTCGCATTTCATAGAAAAAATTCCGTTTCCAGGAAGGGAAATAGTCCCCCTTGTCCCATCCTGCTGACGATCATGGGCTGGCAGCCCTGCAGCCCTATACCAGGAACCGCCACTTGGTCGGAACCTCGGAACAAGTAAACGGAACGAGTGGACGACTCGGGGTGAATTTTTTACTATTCTACAATACGAAGAAACATGCAGTCCTGGAACTTACGAAATCAAAAAATACTCATCTGTGGAAAATTACTGATACACGTTTTATAATGTATATATCTCATTTTGTATATTTTTTTTACAGTTTTTATCACTGTGTAAATACTACTGCCGAACCACGTGCACCTATTTATTAAAACAAAAAATGACAATAGCTACGGAAAGTCCAAGCACTTGTTGCCGTGTATACCACAATGGTCACGAAAAAGAAATATAAAGGAACCAATTACTCGATTCCCATAGGCTACACAGATTCACGGACACGGAAGAGTTGGGAGTTGCCCAGCTAGCCAGCTTTCTTACGTATATCCGTACGTTATCCACGCACGCATGCGTCTTATTGTATATTGAACGCGGAGTGTGTTACGTTCTCCACTTCCGCGATCCGTATCCGCATCCGTGTCATTGTAGAACGAGCGCGAAGCACAACTACTTTGCGTCGTTAAATGCCAACGCACAGCTCCGAAGTATTATGCAGGCGAACTTCTTGAAGCGGCCACGAAGTAGTCAGGCTCCCGCCATATCACTGTAATTTTAACGTCACGGAATGTATCTGAACCACTGTCAAGTCTCGTGCAGCTGATATAAATGTATCGCAAAGAACCGACCAGATAAAAGCGTGTACAGAGGTACAGATTAGACTATAAACAGTATTTCAGAATAAGACTGGAAATCAGCTGCGTCACATGTAAAGAGAGAGACGCAGAATATTGCAATAACGATCGTTGCGTGGAAGAATATATAGAAACATGTGTAGTGATTATGGGCGGTGACAGCTATAGTGACAGTGAAAGCGATAGTTGTCATGCTGACAGTTGTGGTGGTAGATATTGTAGTGATAAACTTACTGTGCACTTCCACGAGTCGAAGAACTTGCATATCAAAAGGCATTTGCACGTTTTAAACTAGGCCGACGGTGATTTTATCAACACTGAACATTTAAAGTTCTACCTATGTTTAGAGTGATGCGTAACATTACATGTATGTTTTTAATTTGCGTCTTTGGAGCCGGCTAATTAAGTAAATCTATTCTCTCTTTTGGGAGACAGATTTCTTGCATTTATTAATATCATCTTCCCTGTCGTTGCAATTTCAATCATGTTTCTGTAGTTTCAGTTTTGCTCCTATCTATAAATAATATTAATAAAATGTTTGTACTGTTTTTAGGAAAGGTTTTTAATCGTATTTGCATGCATGACAGTTTATGCATTTTAAAACAGCATAACTTAAATCTAAAACCTGATAACTAGGGTTAAAAAATAACAACTGTGTATACTTTGAACGCAATTTTTTTTTAATAGAAAGCAATTTTTACTGGGAATATTTTTGTAGGTCAGTCAAACAAATGCTAATTAATGTTTACTCTGCATATTATTAATGATGCTTTAGGTTAGTAGCTTGTTCTCTCTCGCATTTATTGCTTAACACCAGGCATGTTTTCCTGTCACTCTAACAAATCAATATGTATTAATGGAAAATTTTAAATGTTCTATTGATATAATATTTTTATTCTCCTCTAAGACACATTATAACAAATATCACTGTGATATATCTGTATCCTCGGGGCCCATTTAACCATTGAAACCTCGTGTACNTATCCGCATCCGTGTCATTGTAGAACGAGCGCGAAGCACAACTACTTTGCGTCGTTAAATGCCAACGCACAGCTCCCAAGTATTATGCAGGCGAACTTCTTGAAGCGGCCACGAAGTAGTCAGGCTCCCGCCATATCACTGTAATTTTAACGTCACGGAATGTATCTGAACCACTGCCAAGTCTCGTGCAGCTGATAGAAATGTATCGCAAAGAACCGACCAGATAAAAGCGTGTACAGAGGTACAGATGAGACTATAAACAGTATTTCAGAATAAGACTGGAAATCAGCTGCGTCACTTGTAAAGAGAGAGACGCAGAATATTGCAATAACGATCGTTGCGTGGAAGAATATATAGAAACATGTGTAGTGANACTTGTAAAGAGAGAGACGCAGAATATTGCAATAACGATCGTTGCGTGGAAGAATATATAGAAACATGTGTAGTGAGTATGGGCGGTGACAGCTATAGTGACAGTGAAAGCGATAGTTGTCATGCTGACAGTTGTGGTGGTAGATATTGTAGTGATAAACTTACTGTGCACTTCCACGAGTCGAAGAACTTGCATATAAAAAGGCATTTGCACGTTTTAAACTAGGCCGGCGGTGATTTTATCAACACTGAACATTTAAAGTTCTACCTATGTTTAGAGTGATGCGTAACATTACATGTATGTTTTTAATTTGCGTCTTTGGAGCCGGCTAATTAAGTAAATCTATTCTCTCTTTTGGGAAACGGATTTATTGCATTTATTAATATCATCTTCCCTGTCGTTACAATTTCAATCATGTTTCTGGAGTTTCAGTTTTGCTCCTATCTGTAAATAATATTAATAAAATGTTTGTACTGTTTTTAGGAAAGGTTTTTAATCGTATTTGCATGCATGACAGTTTATGCATTTTAAAACAGCATAACTTAAATGTAAAACCTGATAACTAGGGTTAAAAAATAACAACTGTGTATACTTTGAACGCAATTTGTTTTTAATAGAAAGCAATTTTTACTGGGAATATTTTTGTAGGTCAGTCAAACAAATGCTAATTAATGTTTACTCTGCATATTATTAATGATGCTTTAGGTTAGTAGCTTGTTCTCTCTCGCATTTATTGCTTAACACCAGGCATGTTTTCCTGTCACTCTAACAAATCGATATGTATTAATGGAAAATTTTAAATGTTCTATTGATATAATATTTTTATTCTCCTCTGAGACACATTATAACAAATATCACTGTGATATATCTGTATCCTCGGGGCCCATTTAACCATTGAAACCTCGTGTACNGAGACACATTATAACAAATATCACTGTGATATATCTGTATCCTCGGGGCCCATTTAACCATTGAAACCTCGTGTACCATATGATAAAGGAGAGGGAAACCACACTACCGTTCTTGACCTTTCCCGAATGTATCGCAGACGGTCCGTAGTAGTTTGTACTGAGTGTACCTGTCTTCCCCGCCGCGCGTCGCGCGAGGAGTGGGAGAGCTGCACCTTCCCCTCACGGGTTCGTTTGTAAACTTGGTCGCACTATAGCTGCTACAATATCGGATTGTTATTTAACTAATCAAGTCATATTTTCACGTAAGTTATAAAATGTTTTATCGTATTTATAACAGTGGCCATTCTCACTTCCACTGCCAGCCAAGTGAACAACTTGAGTATTTTACTTTGATTTTAGTGCAGCTGGGACATTCTCTATTTCAATATGAAATGCACGTACCTCAGGATGGTTATCAACTCCGCCATTTGAAATTTGTGGCCTTGGAGCTTGCTGGAATTTAAAGTTATGCGCATAAAATTCAATACCTCCTTTCCGCTAGCGAAATAGCAACTTGTTCCTTAAAAATAGAAAACCTGCAGATGCCATACTGATGCCAGAATACCCTTTACGTCGGCGTGCAATGGAAGATTGGGTATACGATTAAATCNACCTGCAGATGCCATACTGATGCCAGAATACCCTTTACGTCGGCGTGCAATGGAAGATTGGGTATACGATTAAATCGTTGTGTTTTATAGATTAGAAATTATTGCAAGTGGTTTATATTTAGTTAACGTAACGTAACTGTGCCAATATTCACGACTGCTTTACTTACTTTATAATTTTTTACTCTCAGATTTTTTTAATCCTGTCAGGAAATGGTCCTTGCAGCTTTTAATGACATGTCAAAAATTTACATTTAAGGAGACCTTTAAATTACAACATTGCCTTGTCACATTACTGTGCGATGCAATCTTTTTAGCTCGCAAATAGTGCTTAAAAATTTAGAAATGCATCTGCACAGATATAAGCTCACATGCATGCGTTAGTTGTTTGACAGAACTTAAATTCCACGAAGTGCTTACATTTCCATGGTTTCAAAACATTTGTAGACACCTCTAAAATGCAACAGAAAAATGGAGGTTGAACGCATAGCATGCCTGGAAATAGTTAGCGTATAAACAGAAACACATCCATATCATTTTATGTCGGATTAAGTAGTTCTTATACAGTACGTTTCCTTTTGATAGAGGTTTTGATAAATGTAGTAAACTTTCATGACAGAATATGTAGACAACATGTCAATCGGGTATGGAATGTGTCTAAATCTTTGAACCACATAATACACAGGATGATTCTAAAATCATGGGACAAACATTGAGGGGTGGCAGAGCTTACTAAAACCAACAATTATTGTATAGGAATATATGGGCGGAAATGACGCGTACAGGCACAAACACAAAAATAACACATGAAATGCAACACATTGTTTATTTACAACGTCACTGCTAAATGCCTTTTTCAGCAATGTTTATAATAATTGCTCAAAATTGCAACCCCCGACAGTAATGCAAGCTTGGTAGCGTCGGTGTAGAGATGCTGATGCTGATTCAGCAGGTCACTGGCGCGCCGTTTGACTGCCCTCAACTATCGCCACCATTGTCAGCCAATCACGCCATTTGTAGAGGTCGCCAAGCATGCGTGACTTTTGGTGGATGCATTTCCAGCAACTGTTTTAACATTTTCTGTATGGAATCACTCGTTACATATGCTGCTAATGAACATTTTATGTTTCCGTTAATGTGTTATGTTTTTGTGTTTAGCCTTAACGCATCATTCCCGCCCATATATTCCTATACAATAATTGTTTGTATTAGTGAGCTTTACCACCCGTCAATGTTTGTCCCGTGATTTGAGAATCATCCTGTATAGGTCATTCACGGTTACATCCCACATTTCTGAAGCCTTGCTAAAATTACATTTACAGGATCTTCCTCCGCCTCGTGTAAACCAAGCTAATCCAAGTCTAGAAAATTGCACCAAAGGGACAACACACCTAGTTTGTGCGCACTCACTATAATAATATTTTGCTTAGGAACAATTTTTACTAATCCACCGCCTGTTTTCTCACAGCTTTTATTCATATAAATCATTAATATAATGTTATAATTTATAAATTAAATAAAAATAAAACTTAAATTTAACCTTAAATAAGGTACCTTTATGTTAACATAATTATAAAATATTTTGATACAAGGCATATTTCAGAAACATCCTAACACGTAAAACATGGAGTGACTCTTCATAGGTTTGATTCAAAAAGTGTGAAAAAAACCTCGAATAGAGTATAATTTACTAGGTGAACAGGAATGTCAGGTGAAGGTCTAACAGCTACGCAGGATTTTTGAATGCCTCTGTTAATTATCGTGCCTAGAAAAGGCCATGACACAGTTTCCACACTTATATGCCACTCTATCTCCATTATTAGAACAGCCATACTTTTCGTGTCTTCGAGCACATTTGGTGAATGCAAACGAAGTGTTACAGTAGCGGCACGGGTACTGAGGTAGCGTCTTTGCAATTTATATATATGGTATATTTATAAATTTAAAAAAATCTAAGTTCAATTACCGTATTATATGAGATTACATATTCCTCCAGAGACTAGGTGGCCCAAATCAAAACTCCAAATGTGGGTTGACTTTTAATTTCGCGGAAATATATATGCGTATTACGTGCACACTTGATGATATGATGTGACCTGATGGAATTAAATATTTGAACTTACCAGTCATAACGCTAAAAGACGAGGGGTGAGAGAGCGATCTGTCACCTCTGCCATCAGACGAGAAACTGTGCCGAGGGTTGACATTGTTCCCATGAAGCACTTTCCCCACACCAGCACGCTCTGGCGGACAATGCTGAAAACAAGAGCGGTAGTGATAAGGGATTAAGCGGTGGTGAATAATTGGTAGGACTGAAGTGGTGTGGTGAGGGGTAAAAGAATGAATGCTCAATTTCAATGGTAGTTTAATAAGCATTATAAATGAGAATGATTTTGGTCGGTCTTTATACAAAAAAAAAGTATCGATTTAATAATTTATGCTCGTAGGTATAATGCTGATTGGAAAAATATTATTTTAAAAAATAGGAGTGAAAAATTACAGATTTTCTTATGAATTTAAATATGTGTGCCAACATCTATCTTTAAGTCTAAATCGTCAGAATGGGTGGGTACCGACGGCTCGCCTGGCGTTGAAATAAAGAAATTAATGCCACCTATTTTTTTCATCATAGAATTTAAAATGTAGTGTGCAAAGCACCACCTATACTTTAAAAAACATAATAAAATATGGCTCTCGCCTGGGGGCTAGATCGGCAGCTCAGCTGGTGATGAAATCAAGAAAATACCACCACCTATGTGATGAAAATAGAATCCAATATAGAGGGTGCTGACACCGCAACCTATATTTTAATAACCTAAATAAATATGGCTGCTACCTTCCGGCTAAATCGACAACTCACCTAGCAGGTAAATTAATACACTAGCACCACCTATGTGATGAATACATATGAAATCCAATATGGCAGTCGAACGAATGTGAGAGACAAACTCTAGCAATATATAAACAAGTGAAAAACGAAAAAAACCAAGACGGAGGACTGTGACTGTGATGTATACCAAGATGGCGGACTGCACCGGCCAAATTGGCGGACTGCACTTACCACGACTGTACATTCCAATATGTTGTTTGGAAACAGGATGGCACACTGCACCGACCTAGATGGCGGACTTCACCGACCAAGATTACGGACGGCTGCACCTCCAAAAATGGTGGACTGCATCTGACAATTTAATTTTTTTTAATGAATTTCTTAAAGACAGTTTTTAATGATTTTAAGTAATTTTTAATGTTTTTTTTAATACGTTTTAATACAAATTTGTAATATTTTTGGAATTTTGGAATTTTTTATATGTTTGGAATATTTTGGAATTTTTGTAATTTTCTGGGATAATTTAAAATTTTTGGGGTTTCAAGGCTAAAGGTCACCAAGGTAAAGGTCAAAGTTCAATGTCACCTGATCCATTTTAGCCTCCGACCGACCGGAATGACAGAACTAACAGCTCCGATGCTCCGGTTCTAGATCCCGACGTGCCAAGTCGCCATTTCTCCTCTACTCACTACCACATGTTACGGCTGGGTGCATAATTAGCTCGTAGCGGCATCAGAGCAGCATTGTAGGGAATACCACACTGGAATGTAGTCAGAACCCTATTCGTTTGTAATGGCAACATTCTATTCTGTAGAAAGTAATGATGTCACTGATTTGTGACGCACTGACATTTTACAATATGTACTGTTGATGTTACCATATACATTTAACAATATTCGTATGGTAACCACAAGCAAACATACTATTGTCCTTATTTTAACAATATTTTATGGAAACGGCAACAGTATTATGGTTCTTACAACAATATTTATCTTCCAGTGTTTAGTTAGAAAGCGGTACAGACGTTTGCAAAGTATTGAAGTCAGTAATAAATGTTTTGCACTACTGCATGCTGATCAAACATTTTAGGTAACGTTATTTTTTGCTAAAATACTTAGGACTACTTCTACACTTCGCTGGTTACCAAATTTGCTTAATTTAAATGCACATTTAAAGTGAAAAAAAATTATACGTTTTCTATTTGCAATATTCTAATGGAAGCCATGGGTAATGTCGTAAACAAAGCAATTCCCATGCGAGATAAATTTTAAAATTTTGTAATTGAAAAGCGAATTCTAAATTGATGATTGCAAATTCAAAATCTTTAGCCTGTTCATTTTTTTATATTTCTACCTTTATATACCGGGGTGAATGTTCGGATTCCTGTACAAGAGTAGTTAATAACATATGGAATATGGAACAAACATACATAACTCACAATAGTTAAAATAGAAAGCTATAAATAAGCCATTTTAACATCTCAGATATTACCTGCTTAGTTATATATGTGATGCAACAGTGAATTACTTCAGAAAATATCACAAACTCATATATTTATAAAATTGCGTGCCTGCAGCAAAAAAAAAGTAATAATCCAATAAAATGTCTATCATAGTTATTAAATTATTTAAAAAAATAATATTATTGGACGATACAGTTCAAGCTAAAGTTCATTTTAAAATTAAATTAAGGCATAATAGTATTCAAAATGCTGTATGGGAAAAATAGGACTACATTAGACATATCCACAACTTTCATTGTGTTTAATGTTAATTACAGGATTCAAACTTCCATATTCCTTAACAAAAGCCACAGTCCTATGACACAGCAACAGGTACTTCCGCACAAATGTTTAATCCATGCAACACTCCCTCGAAATATTGTCAAACCTACGTGACTTATAGGATGTCGACCGGATGTCGTTACTCCTAATTAGCCAGCTATATTCACGAACCATCGAAACGTGACGCTGCGCTAAAATCTCGCGATTGCAGGACCTTGCTGTGGACAAAGCTCGGGTGTCAACATTTCGCAGCTTATTTTGTCGATACGCGGCCATTATACCGGACAAGCACGCGAAACACAGTGCTCGCCATCACCTTGTTAATGACACCCACGTTTCCCTAGTCTCATTGGATTTCGGATTGGCGGCGGAATAAGCTCTGCCACTAACTGCTGGTCGGAGGATTGATCTGACAAGTGGTGCAAAACTGCATTTACAGAGGGCCGTAGAAGGGAGAGGCCTGAAACCGTTTTTATACGTAACGATTATTAACTGTAATTAACTAAACTTTATTAGAAACGTCTTTTCCCGTACTTATTGAACGACCTATGTTCGTTCATAACGAGTATTGACATGAGATGTGAAACCGCTCTTAAGAAAAAGAATGGTAGTAGTAGAATTTTCGTAGTTCGGGCCTAAAATATTCTAAATGGGACAAATGTGGGATTTGGGTTTTGAGCTGTGGAGCAGGTAAATGACCTCGGTAGTTGGCAATGTTGAACTTCATGACCTCTATCTGGAGTGACCTTAACATTGACCCAGATCTAGGAACGAGTCTAGGGATGACAAAAAAATATCGACCAAATTCAGAAAAATAAAAGTAATAGCAAAATTAAAAAATATAATTAAAATTCTAAATAAATAAAAAATGTCAATTTTATTAAAAATACATAAAAATCAAAAGTTGTTTAATAAATAAAAAAAATAATTGTCTCTACAAACAAAAATAAAAATTATAAAATTATTAAAAAGTTTTTAAAAAAATGTTACGTGCGAGATTTTATCAACAAATGTAAAAATAAAACTGAAAAATGTATAACCAATTATTTAATATATTGAAGAAATCGAATTATTTTGTTAATACTTACATGTCAGATGTCCAGGGTTCGATTTATTTTAAAGGTGGCGGAGTATGCCCACTCCCAATACGGCAACACGCAGACGACTGACCTCGAGCAATATTTTTCATTTGCTTTTCAGATGGACCCAAAAAATTACTCATCTCCCTCTTTTTTTTTTCAGAATAAGTCACCTCTGCCTCATCCCTCCACTTGCTTGCGATAGCTGTATTCTCCACTACCGCCCATTATTTGCAATTAACTCACGAGTGTGTGCTGATAACTCATGTTTTTAGCATTGCCTGCTGGGGTGCACTGATAACTCGTGACCGACCAGATCAACGAACCAACAGGACCAGCTGACCGAATGTAAAGATCAATCGACCAGAACAACAGATTAACAAGATCATCAAGACAATTCGACTAACAATACCAATCGTTCAACGAAACCAGACCAGACCAACTAATCAATAAGACCAACCTTACCAACCAACCAAACAAAAAATATATAAATATATATATTATCGTTACATTCGTTTCTTGTTTATCCTTTGTCAAACAATGCCTTATTTATATAAAACCAAAAACGAGAAATAGGGAGAACAATTATATGTTCGTATGGGTATCATCACCGTATATATATGTATTTTTTTTGCATCTCAGTTTTTTTTTTTGGCCATCGCCAGTGTCATCGGTAATTTTTGGTATAGGGTCTGCGTTTGCTGTGAGAACTGCATCACCAATACAACCATCAACTTCTGTTCCAGTGGTAACTACATGGATCTACCTCCTCTGCTGAATAATGGCAATGTTTGCAGTGTCACTTTCAGTTTCAATGCACGGCGACTTGAACACACTAACTGTGAAAATTAGTCCCTGTCATGAACATTTTCTGTGTAACGAGAGTGGCTCCCATAAATCACACGGTGATAACATGCGCATACATCTAAGAATTAGATAGAGTACACCAGTAAATGAGGGGGGTTTTAAGACCAATTAAAATTATTGTTTATTATTAATTATTATTTATCTACAAACATTACTTGTGGGAATCTCTAAAACAAATAACATGGATGTTAGCTAATTATACTAAGGAGTTACGCCACTTAAAATCTGATTGGAGAGTCCCCCCCCCTTTACCATGTTGCCGTAGGCTGATTAAAGGGGCAGATGTTCTCTTCGTCCGATGTCCCGATGACAAAAGACGCTATTCTTAGGGTAATGCTGTCTTTATCATGAGCATTGTCTAAGTCTACTGCCCCGTTTACGCGCCGATGGTTGGGGTTTCTGCTTTGCATTTCACAAGGTATTTCGGCAATCACGGCTCGTGTCCTGGATCAATGTTTGAAGGTGTGATCAGGCAGGCCATATATCTAAGGCATGATCACAGTTCATAACCAATCGTGTTGTACCATGCTCATCGTAGCTTCGGTGTCACTACTGCAGCAGAGATTTTACTTCTGCCAGGAATGTCAAGGGACATGAGTCGCACCATTCTTTGTTGAATGTGTTTCGCGACTATCATTTATATGATAAATGCAGTCTATCTCTTATCCGGGTCCCCTATTCCTCGGTCGCCGATGCAGAAATCGGTAGGTGAATTTGATGTAGAAAGAGTGTAGATTCCGCAGATGATTGTGAAATATATATATATATATTTAAATATTTAAAGAGCATGTCTTTAATTTTAGTGTACGGACGTCATAACTGACCAGGCAGCCCAACAAGACCGACCAGACAAACCCATCCAACAAACCACCCAACAACCAACTGACCAGACTGTCTAACAAGCCATAACGATCAACAAAGTCGATAAACCTTAAAACCCATCTCACATTTAAAATTAACTTTGGGGGGCATTTCATGACACACTTCATCGATCGCAATTATGTAGCGAATTGAATGACGACTGCCAAAGCGTTATGCGAAGCTCATCGCGAGTTATGTCACGAAGCGAAGCGCAAGCTATGATGCCGTGGATCATGTCGTGAAGAAAGGCCCAAGCTACGAAAACTGCCTCGAAAGCACATCGCGAACCAAGGCACAGGCTTCGGAAAATACCTCAAAACATGTCGCGATTCAGCTCATGCCACACACGCCACCGAGCAAAGACGAGACCTAAGAAGTTCAGCAAATGTTAGGCATCGTGTAGCAAGTCGGCCGAACTGCCCGAGAGGCCCAATGCACCATTGTGTATGCCTAGATTCCCTATAGTGAAGCGCGAGTTCGATTCCCGCACCGGAAAACATATACACCGAAGTGCCAAAAAAAACTGGCATAGGCGTGCGTATGCAAATGACATAGGCATGGAACCAATCAGAGTAACGCAATGCGGTCAGCAGCTAGATCGGTTACTGCTGCTAAAATGTCATGTTATCAAGGTTTAAGTTAGTTTTAACGCGGTGTTACAGTTGGCGCACGAGAGATAGGACNGTTATCAAGGTTTAAGTTAGTTTTAACGCGGTGTTACAGTTGGCGCACGAGAGATAGGACATAGCATATCCGAGGTAGTGATAAAATTTGGATGTTCGCGTACGACCATTTCACGAGTGTGTCGTGAATATCGGGAATCCGGTAAAACATCACATCTTCGACATCGTTGCGGCCGGAAAAAAGATCGTGAAAGAACGGGACAAACGACGACTGACGAGAATCATTAAACGTGACAGACGTACAACCCTTTCTCAANGGGGGGGGGGCTACACGATATGAGGCAGGTGTACCAGTTTTTTGGCTCTTCAGCGTATATACTTGAAGGTAGCGTAAATTTGATAAAACTAAGAACAACGGGTTCAAGTCGCGAAGCACATCACATGTCCTGCAACATATCGCGATTCACATAGCGAACCACATAACGAGTCCTGTAGCAAGTCAACCATTTGAGGTGTCCAGAGCAACGTTTCTGTCATATGGCACACGACCAGAGCTGTTTGGCAAGCTATTGCCTGGCGGGGTCTCGAGCAACATGCCCGGACGCTGGAGAAAACAAACCGTGGACGCCGCATACTTGCTAGCATGCCCGCGACCAGCGTTGTTGTGCCACATGATCGGGCCTGAACTGACGCCCACTCACCGACATCCATTCGCACGTCTTCCGTTTGCGAAACACTTTCGCGAAACTTGTCGCCAACCATTCATCTATCGTACGGAACCACCCTCCTGAATCACTTCGCGACACACATCGCAAACTACCCATTTAGTTGGAGAAACATTTCTGGAAGTTACCCAGCTTGTGCTTAGAGAAGACATTTTACGGTTCATTTTTAATGTTAAAAAAATTGGAGTGCAACTCTGAGAAAACCTACATATGTAAACAATTCGCACGAGCAGGGACAGGGGTCACTGATAATTTGAAAATGCGCAGAGTCACCTACATATATGTGTTTCCAAATATAAAATTTAAAATTGTTGTAAAATTTATTTTCATTATAGATTCTTGTGTATATTCTGTCCGTGCATATGAATATTTCGGGGTGAATTTCGTGTGCTTCAATTAATGTCTTTGCATTTATATCATAAGATGCACTATTTTCGATTTGTTACATTTTGGGGTCAATGTCTGGATAACATTTTATATATTTTAGTAGGATTTTTGTGGGTTTACAATTCTCTAAAAAACGTTTCTGCGAATTTCGATGTAAAATAACCCTTTTCTTGAAATTCGTTCTTCGATGTTTTTTTCTTCCTTGAAGTTCCTGGACTAAAAAAAATCCACCAAAGAAATAGTTGTGTGAATTTGAGAAAGACGTAAATCGATAAATGGGATTTAAAATATCGTTGCAAAAGCTTCACCTTTGGGACGTCATGGATCTCTTCCCCCAAACCCTGTTTATTCTGACCCTGCTGGTGCTGGCGGTGATCTAGGAGTGTTCCCCAGGGGGTTAAAGGGGGGAAAAGGGGCGGGGCTCAGTACAACAGGTGAAAGTGCACGAGAACACAACTGAATGCCGCTGTTTTGGGGTGGTCCTTCCCCCCTAACCCCTCAAGCCCTTCAACCCTCCGCGCCGGCAAACCCTCGCAGCTACCCACTTAGGAGGCGCGGAGGCAAATAGTGTTTGCAGTGGCCGCCGCCTGCGCCGCGATCGGCAGGGCGACTCGACAGCACTGCATACATGTCAGGGCGACGGCAATCAAGGGCAGTGCAAACAGCGCGTATAGTTGCCAGGAAGGCCGGCAGGGCGCGCCGGAAACAATCGCCGGCACTGTACGGCCCGCTCGCTTCATGCCCCACGGCAGATATGTGAACCACACTACAATTATACTATCTCTGCTACAATCTACGTCTCTGTAGGATGTACTACAGCAAATACATTACAGAATGCAGAATACTATAACTACAGCGTATTGTTTTCACAACTATGTATATCATAACTAATACAGGGTATAACTAAATGAAATCCTTGTTCTGTCTTGTATATAACTTCAGTTACAATAAACCTTCCCTAGTAAAAAATATAAATATAACAATTCATATCTTTATTTTATTTTATTAATGTGGCCAGCTGTTTAGCCCGACACACATTATCATTTCTCTTATAAACACAATCTGCCCATGATGCCATCGTACGGCATCCCAAGTAATGATAGCATGTCTTCGCCCCTTATCCCTTATCACTGTACCCTCCAATCAACTTCGTGGCACACCATAAAGGAACATTATGTATTCGACCATAGAAAAATAAAAATGGCTAGCGTAAAGTAAGGGCCCTTGCTGCAATGGGCCAGTTCTCAGCCGGTAGCTGCCATGTAGTAGCTATGCTAACATCTGATTGGTTTATATGGGCGTGACGTCGCCGTTGTTGCCATTTCGTGGTCAGTGCGGTGCCGTCAAGGTGGATATGGCCTACATTGATTGGCCAGGTTGTATGGATCACGAAAATTGCCAGCCAATGAGGAGCAAGTTCATGCTCAGTTTAGGTACAGGAAGCCACGATCAAGTCAGTGGCTTCAAGTAATAAAATAAAAGTCGTTAAAGGCAGCATAAATTACATTAGTAAGACATGCGTTGATATTCGTAAACGAAGCTTATACCACAGCAATTTTTTCTAATCGTGTTTGGAAAAAAACATAAAGAACGACAAACAGGAAACTCTCTGGCAAAGACGTCGAGATGACAGATTAGTGTAAAAAAAGACACACATATGATCAGTATATACAAAGAATATCTAGTAAAATTCGTACTGCCCACCAACTAAAATTCCGCTGCTGTTTTAGTACATTTGACTTATAGCAATTTGAAAACACTCGGTTTATTGAAATGAAACTGTTGAAATGTATATTTCTATAATTATTACGTTATTAAAATAATTTGTCGATACAAACCAACAATGCTGGACTATATGGAATTCAATGCAAAGCCAAAACGCTAAATCCAGTTATTTCTGTGGAACAATTTGACAACAGTGACAAGTTTTACATTGGTTGAGGATTTCCGTCCACTTACACATCTAGACACTTGGCGATATTTATGGAATGTTTGATTAAGTATTAGAAACTGTTTTCACCTCAATTTTCTCGGGTAAATTTGGCTCTTAGAAATATATTCAAACCACAGTTTGTATAAAGTTTTCGGCTTATTTTTTTGTTTCGGAAACACAGCCGGGGTTTTCTGGTTTACTAAGCAAGCTCCACAGTACCTATGCGGTACCAGAAACATTATTTTCCTTCTACTTTAAATATTTTTCCAGGGTTTGGGGGTCAGGGGTATTCTGATAACGTTTACAAATCTCTTATTCCTCTTTTTCAATGTAAGAAAGTTCCAATGCCACTTTTCCCTCCTTTAATTATTGCTTTTTGTTAAGTTCCAGCTTCATACTAGGGGTATTGAATAAATGCTAAGGGGGAATATGATTTTATAACGTCTTCAGTATCACTTTTTAAGTGTTTACTAATGTTCTGCGTTATATTAAAGTAGGTAAGAATGGGCTAGGATAGGTTAAATTACACTCACATATTGCTAACATTAAATTAACACACATGTTAGCCAATAACAGATAATTTTAACTATTTTTATATCTCATAGTGCCTCAGTATACTCTATATAAACTTCAAATCACGCCCATTTCAGTAATTTTAAATCAATACATATTTAAATAAAATCTCTCTTTTTTCTGATGACTGTTTTCGGCTTACACAATGGCATAACTATCTCTCTCTATCTCTCTCTCAAATACACTGTAAAACTAGGCATAGGGAAGTCGGAAGACCAAAAAATAATTTTAAGGAACAATTCTGAGAATAGCACAATCTTTGTGAAGGCAGTACAAATTATGAGGTCTTATCCCAGTAGTTGACGGTGACGATTGCAAAATTACGTGAAAATTCTCAGGAGAGTGAAAGTGCTGGTAGTGGACTATACGGAACACGCTGGCCGCTCGGAGAAGATCCTTTTCAATCGAGAAGGAAAAGAATGGTTAAGAACACAGCGAGGAGGAAGGAGGGGAAGATAGGAACACGGCCTAGGCGGGAGGAGCAGTGGACGAATCAGGATGGGAGGAGGAACGAGCGCTAAGTGAAGCCGAACATCCCACCCAATTACTTAACTGGACAGTAGCTGGAATCGGCCAGGAGAGGAAGAGGGTGTGATTGCAGTGGATAGACAAGGGCAGGGGATAGGGCGAGGCAGCTGTGTAGGTTATCTAGGAAGGGGGAAGGGGGAACACAAGAAGGCGGTAAGACGTGTAATAAGTGAATTAGGATGTGCTCCGAGTTTCGTTTCGAGACGTGCCGTGGCCGAGTCCGCTCCGTGACGGTGAGAGTCTCGAAGCTGCGAGAAAATTGCGAGCTAACTGCAGGAACCAAATCATGGCCCCCGTATATAATGAAGCCCACTACACTTAATAAAGCGGTTTCTGTTATCGTTAAATTGTGTTACCTCAGGCTAGGAGAAATTAAGAGAAATATTTTACAAACAGAAAAATTCTATTTTGCAGTTATTATTCCGTGCATTCGCTAAACTGGATACAGGAAATTTTCTATAAAAAATATATCCTATTATACATTTCGATGAGAAACTACTATGTAATTGACACGTAACAAAACATTAACATTTTTAGTCTGAAAAATTTTAACTTCATTTTACGATATTCCATGTAAATTAAGATAATTCGTTTAAATATTCTGCGTTGTAAAGGTTTGGCGGGAAACACGTGATGCAAAAACCGTTCGAGGTTTTGTAGGGGTGTATACTTATGAAAAGCATCTAAGAAACGTTCAATGACAAGTGAAGAAAAATTTCAAGTTCCCATTTCAACACCAAAGAGTTTTCTTTGGGCATAAAAATAGCAAAAAAAAAAAAATATGTTTTCAGAATTAGTTTTATCCGCTGACATTATTCATGAATTGATTGTTTCTTCTTAAGAAGTTTCTGAAATATTTCCAACAACCTACTTGAATTCATAATTTTTAGGGGGGTCCCTCTCCCTTAATAATCACGTTGGGTAATATGTAATATCAATTTTTCTGCCTTATTTGCCATAAAGAATAATTTCACAAAAATTATAGTGTGGATTTCGGGTTTATTCTGTGTTCTGGGTGTATTTATGTATACTGGAGAACCAAAAAAACTAATATAGGCGTGCGTATGCAAATAACAGATGTATGGAACCAATCACAGTAACGCAATGCGGTCAGCAGTGCCTATAAAAGACAACAAGAGTCTGGCAAAGTTGATAGATCGGTTACTGCTGCTACAATGACAGGTTATATTGAATTAAGTGAGTTTGAATGTGGTGCTGTAGTCGGCGCACGAGACATAGCATCACGGGACATAGCATCATGGGACATAGCATCACCGAGGTAGCGATAAAATTTGGATTTTCGGGAATTACCATTTCACGAGTGTACCGTGATTATCGGGAATCCGGTAAAAAGCATCAAATCTTTGACATCGCTGTGGCCGGAAAAAAGATCGTGAAAGAACGGGACAAACGACGACTGACGAGAATCATTAAACGTGACAGACGTGCAACCCTGTCTCAAATTGGCGCAGATTTCAATGCTGGGGCATCAACAAGTGCCAGCGTGCGAATTATTCAACGGACCATCATTGATATGGGCTTTCGGAGCCGAAGGCCCACTCGTGTACGGTCATTGACTGCACGACACAAAGCTTTGCGACTCGCCTGGGCCCGCCAACACCGCTATTGGACTGTTGATGCCTGGAAACACGTTACCTTGTCTGACGAGTCTCGTTTCCAATTGTATCGGGCCGATGGACGAGTACGGGTATGGAGACATCCTCATGAATCCATGGACCCTACATGTCAACAGGGGACTGTTCATGCTGGTGGAGGCTCTGTAATGGTATGGGGTGTGTGCAGTTGGCGTGAAATGGGACCCCTGACACGTCTAGATACGACTCTGACCGGTGACAGATACGTAAGTATCCTTTCCGATCACCTGCACCCATTCATGTCCATTGTGCATTCTGACAGACATGGACAATTCCAGCAGGACAATGCGACACCCCACACGTCGAGAGTTGCTACCGAGTGGCTCCAGGAACACTCTTCTGACTTTAGACACTTCCTTTGGCCACCTAAATCACCAGACATGAACATTATTGAGCATATTTGGTATGCCTTGCAACGTGATGTTCAGAAGAGATCTCCACCGCCTCGCACTCCTATGGATTTGTGGACTGCCATGCAGGNGATGCCTTGCAACGTGATGTTCAGAAGAGATCTCCACCGCCTCGCACTCCTATGGATTTGTGGACTGCCATGCAGGATTCATGGTGTGAATTACCTCCTGCGTACCTTCAGACAATAGTCGAGTTCATGCCACGACGTCTTGCGGCACTTCTGCGTGCTCGCGGCGGCCCTACGCGATATAAGCAGGTGTACAAATTATTTTGGCTCTCCAGTGTACAATCACGACACTCGACTTCTTTGCGTGATAAAAATTGTAATGAGCAACCACTCATATGTATTTTAAATATATTCATTATAAACAATAGTCCTAGAAAATAATATTTTTAGTATTGCAACGTAACGATGCGTACTTGTATCTTATCATATCACTAAAGAATCAAAGTTATAATGAACGTAGCTGGAATCGTGTCTGTATCTCATTACATGCAACTGCATGATAATATCTTCTTAATCGGAAGAACTTATCTTTTTATATAACCGTTACCTATTTTTGAGCTACCAACTGACTGTCCTGTAGGGAGTTGGACTGAACGAGTACTATGTTGTCCGATCAATTACGTGGACGTTCTTCTGTCCCATTCCGAGCCGAACGGTGTCGAACCAAGCCGAACCGAGCCGAAAAGTGCGCGCCCTATTTAAACAANCTTCTGTCCCATTCCGAGCCGAACGGTGTCGAACCAAGCCGAACCGAGCCGAAAAGTGCGCGCCCTATTTAAACAAACGCAATACAACTTCTCCGCCAAATTGGAAAGAAATTGGATAATTTTTCCCGAAATACGGCATAAAGACTTTTATTACATACGGGGATTTTTTACAAAATGGCGGATAAATGAGGCTTTGCAAGGACCATTTTGATGTATATCGTTGATACTGTCAGCATACAAAATTAAGTTTAAATTTGTATTGTAGTTTCGTGGATAAAANCTTCTGTCCCATTCCGAGCCGAACGGTGTCGAACCAAGCCGAACCGAGCCGAAAAGTGCGCGCCCTATTTAAACAACCGCAATACAACTTCTCCGCCAAATTGGAAAGAAATTGGATAATTTTTCCCGAAATACGGCATAAAGACTTTTATTACATACGGGGATTTTTTACAAAATGGCGGATAAATGAGGCTTTGCAAGGACAATTTTGATGTATATCGTTGATACTGTCAGCATACAAAATTAAGTTTAAATTTGTATTGTAGTTTCGTGGATAAAAATTCTGAGCAACAATTTTATATGGCGGCCATTTTAACACAATGGCATATAATCTCGTTTTCTTTGCCACTGAAAACCCATTCACTATCACATATTATTGTTTTATTCTAGTTAATTTTAATTGCGAAGTACTGCACGCGTAATAATGTTGTACTTGTGTGTAGCACTACTAACGGGAAAACATCAAGTGTGACGTATGGTATATGTATTTGTGGCGATACTTTGTTTGACATAGTTTCACATAGGAAATTACTGTCAAATGAATCACATTGAACAGCAACGGTTCCAGTGTCGTGAGTTTCTACGAAACGTTCGTAGTGTTGCGCCCTGCTAGCGTCAAATTTAAATAATACTCTAATAAAAGGATGCTACGAGATTTCGGAGCTAATTTTGTCGCTTGACAAAAGATAACACTGTAAGCGCTTCCGTTAGTTCGTGTCGCAATCGTGTGCCAAGACAAATAACTTAATGCTAGCTATGTCTCATCTTTCTGAAGGCCTTTGCACATTAGAGCCGATGTGGAGATCGTTGCGTTAACTTTGCAGAATTATTTTCAAGTATAAGTCACGTGACCGAGGCGCCGTGGTGGCTGAGCGGTAAGCCTGCTCGCCTCCCACCAAGGCGAACCGGGATCAATCCCTGGCCGGATCACTCCCGGAATTTTGCATGTGGACGATGACGCTGGTCGGCGTGTTTTCTCGGGGACCTCCCGTTTCCCCAGCCCTTTCATTTCGGCGTTGCTCCATTCTCACCTCAGTCAGCCTCATCGGTTTTCTAGATCTCGATGTTAAGAGTCGCCCAAATATCTTCACTCACTCACTAGCGTGGCAATGTTTGTTCTTAAGTTAAGGTTTCGTGATATTGTTATTTTTAAGTATATTTCGCGTGACAGCGTATTCACATCGAAGAAAGCGTTACAAAGGTTAATGTTTCTATGCCAGATGATTTACTTACTTCTCTATAAAGTAAAGGTGCTAAGCAGGGACACCCGAATTTCGTGAAAACATTTCCTCGCATTCTAGATATCAATATCTTACGGGCATATCAGCAGTTGTCTTATTCTTTGCGAGAAGAATTTATTTATTTTATTTAACTTGCTTATCATAATTGTGAAACTCCGATAGTGTAGGTCTGTGGCTCGCGTGCTGAATACTTATAAGCGTAACACGGAAATCAGATAATCACGGATGTGAATCTGAGATGAAATGTTAGGAAATTGAACTGGTCATGAAATCTTTTTATGAAATTCATGTGCATCTTGTAATAAGCAAACTATATTCCAGTAACCAATTTTTATATTTCTGTTTTCATGCAAATTTTAATGTTTACCAACTTCCTTCTGTACTTTATACTGTGTTATGGCGTCACTTGGTAACTTCACACGAGTGCAATGGAAGTTAAATCTTTAATTACTTTTGTGCGTGTTTACATTTAAAACAAATTAACGAATTGAAAAACTCAGAGATTTAATATATGTACGCAAATAGGAGTCAGCTTAAATGAGAGGTGAGTTTATTATTGGTACTTTCATGCAAATATTCAAAAGCTTTAACTTTATATTATAACAAGGGTTCGTGTAAAATTTACGACGTATTTATAAATAGAAACATACACATTTACAACATAACTATTTCCAGATATAAAATAAAGCCGAAAAAGTCTCACCTACCGTTTTATACAACATTTTGACGTAGAGTTGACGCTAAGTTTACTTTACGAGACCCATGGTAACTTCTGTAAATAGGCCATAGGAGTCAAACATATATGTGGCTATTGAATGCTGTGGGCAGGGGGAAGGAAAGGCCTGATGGAAGATGCAAAGTACTTGGCTCGCTGCACGATGGCGCTACGGATATCCGCGAGCGAATAACAGCTAACTTGTATCGGGACCAAGAGAATTGCTCCAATGAAGTAAAGAAAATTTGTCATTGCTTCTCTCTTTCTGTAGTGCCATTTATGTTCTGTACTAGTGATGCGGCCGACTCAGAGGTAGAGCAGTGTTAAACCACTGCACGTCCATTCTGGAGGACCTGGGTTTGAATCCCGGCCTGGACGTCCTGATTCTGGTTTTGTATAGTTCCCCAAAAAATTACTATAGGTGAATGCTGGAAGAGTTACTCACTACATGGATGATTCCTTCTCCCCTTTCCCTTCCTCTCTGAGCATCTAGCTCCGCTTCAAATGACCTCGCTGTCAATGAGAAGTTAAGTTACGCCTAACCACCTGCCTATGACTGATGAAGAGTCTTCCAGCAGTCGAAATACGCACGTTTATGAGCAGTGGCATGTGATGAAGTGTTGCAAGGTAAGCTCGTGCTTGCTCAGTGCTGTGCGCACTCGGCGCACGCAGCGGGAACCAGTGACCAGAGCGGAGTCGGGAGAAACAGATTGTATTGCGGTCACTCACGAGAGATCGGCGAGGCACCCATTAGAAAACTGCTGTGACGTCAATTGCACTACTACGTTTAAGCTACCGATGTGTTAACTGACGCACGAACAGGTATAGCACTCGGGTAAACACAGCTAACCTTGCAACAGTTCACCAAACGCCGTTGTATCCGGGAATGCTCCCTTCTCGCGGTGGCGAAGGTCAAGCAAAAAAAATAGTAAACCTGCATGACATGCGATAACGTCTGTTGCGGGAGGTTGGGACTATGCTGTTACGAATTAACACTGCAATTGTTCTGGGCTTGAGTTCAATTAGACCTACTACCCATATGAGTGTATCCCCTTGCCGCGACGAATGCATTAAGGATCAGGGGACTTGGAAAGTATACAGTCCAATCACGGTTACTTCCTACTTTTCTGAAGCCCTGCTGAAATAATTATTCATCCTCATGGAAACAGAGCTTAATCAAGAGATAATTGCACCAACGGGACAACGCACTGCATTCTTCAGCTCACATTTTAATAATATTTTGCATGAGAACTATTCCTTACTAGGCATTACCAACACATTTATTCTCTCCCTAGTTTTATTATTGTTAATTATAAATGAAATAGTACTATTTATAGATAAAATGGAAGTAAAAAATTCAATTTAACTAAAAAATAAGATAGGTACTTTTAAGTTAACAGAATTATAAACCGGTTGAGATGTATGGCATACATAGAAAACAACCAAATGCGCGATACATGGGGTGATTTTTCAAAGTTTTAAATAAAAAAGTGTGAAGAAACCGCGAATAGACAGTAGTCATGAAAGCTTCACTGAAACAGCTGTACTTATAACAGGGATGAAAAGTCTATTCACGGTAACTTCACACTTTCTGATCAAACCTTTGAAACATCACCCTATGTATTACGTGTTTAGTTGTTTGCTGTATGTTGTGTAACGCAAGCGTCTTGTATATCTGTTAATATAAAGGTCTCTTTTTTTTTTGTAACATTGAAACTATACTTATATTTTCCTTATAAAAATATAATTTCTTCTTCTCCTCTTCAAGTTTGGCCTACTGTGGACCGCGAAAAACGATTTGTTTGCTGGTCAGTATTTTCTTCTCATCCCAAAATTTCTTCATTGTTTCGCTAAGGTTCTTACATCTGCTATCTGAACAGGCTTTCTTGGTCTTTTTATTTTGTTTTTCCTGGAACCACTTAAATTCGTCAAGTAGTGTTAATCAGTTGAGCCGACTGCCTTGTGGGTAGAGAAGGTATTCTTGAAGGCTTGGGAACCTACCCTGATAGAAAAGGGCTCTGGAGCTTACCACTTCAGTTCTAGTTTTGAAAACAGGATTTTCTGTTTTTTCTCAACAATTTCAAAAACTGGCATGATCGAAATGTCTTCGGTAAAAATTATACTATATAATTAAGGAGTAGGTTCACATGCAAAATATTATTAAACTAGGTGTTCATAAGTACGTTGCATTGTCCCTTTGGTAAAATTTTCTGGACATACTTCAGATTTGTTTGCATAAATCGGGGGGATATCTTGAACAGTATAACTTGATCAGGGTTTCGGAAAAATTGGAATAGACATTAAATTGAGTATATCGTGTATGCCGGAGTTCTACGTGCCCGAACAGCCGTATACTAAGTTAAAATATTTCTGCCAAACGTGTGTATTTTCTCTTGTTTTTTTTTTTTCGTGTATGGAGTCAGAGTTTGTACCACTCCTAATCTGGCATCCCGTACGTTAAATTTCCGACAGTTTAAGGTCAATGACGCTGGCTCAAATACGCACATATTTCCTGTATTCATGTCGGGAGCGAACATTGTTTTCACGACGGCCATATACCGCTATACTACTGCTGACCGTAATTGCTGTTCCATGGCTGTAATTACGGCCAGACAACTTGGCAGATATCCACNGTGTTTAGTTGTTTGCTGTATGTTGTGTAACGCAAGCGTCTTGTATATCTGTTAATATAAAGGTCTCTTTTTTTTTTGTAACATTGAAACTATACTTATATTTTCCTTATAAAAAATATAATTTCTTCTTCTCCTCTTCAAGTTTGGTCTACTGTGGACCGCGAAAAACGATTTGTTTGCTGGTCAGTATTTTCTTCTCATCCCAAAATTTCTTCATTGTTTCGCTAAGGTTCTTACATCTGTTATCTGAACAGGCTTTCTTGGTCTTTTTATTTTGTTTTTCCTGGAACCACTTAAATTCGTCAAGTAGTGTTAATCTGTTGAGCCGACTGCCTTGTGGGTAGAGAAGGTATTCTTGAAGGCTTGGGAACCTACCCTGATAGAAAAGGGCTCTGGAGCTTACCACTTCAGTTCTAGTTTTGAAAACAGGATTTTCTGTTTTTTCTCAACAATTTCAAAAACTGGCATGATCGAAATGTCTTCGGTAAAAATTATACTATGTAATTAAGGAGTAGGTTCACATGCAAAATTTTTTTAAACTAGGTGTTCATAAGTACGTTGCGTTGTCGCTTTGGTAAAATTTTCTGGACATACTTCAGATTTGTTTGCATAAATCGGGGGAATATCTTGAACAGTATAACTTGATCAGGGTTTCGGAAAAATTGGAATAGACATTAAATTGAGTATATCGTGTATGCCGGAGTTCTACGTGCCCGAACAGCCGTATACTAAGTTAAAATATTTCTGCCAAACGTGTGTATTTTCTCTTGTTTTTTTTTTTTCGTGTATGGAGTCAGAGTCTGTACCACTACTAATCTGGCATCCCGTACGTTAAATTTCCGACAGTTTAAGGTCAATGACGCTGGCTCAAATACGCACATATTTCCTGTATTCATGTCGGGAGCGAACATTGTTTTCACGACGGCCATACACCGCTATACTACTGCTGACCGTAATTGCTGTTCCATGGCTGTAATTACGGCCAGACAACTTGGCAGATATCCACNCACCGCTATACTACTGCTGACCGTAATTGCTGTTCCATGGCTGTAATTACGGCCAGACAACTTGGCAGATATCCACTTGCGTGTATTTACAACCACCAATGTGGTAATTACACTTCTTGGGTGACCTGACTAATGAGCATGCGAGGGTAATTAAATTTTTAATGAATGGCCATAAATTTTTGGTTCGTAACATAAGTTTATTAGGAGTCATTCCACCGTCTTAAATATTAACCACTGTTTGAAGGCAAGTTTTAAATGAGTGCATACGAAAGAATCGAATAACACTCATCCTCCCTATTTTATAGGAGAAAATGCTGATAAGAAATAAATTATTATGTAGGCCTGTAAATAGAAAATATTGTAATTGTAAAAAAATTTATNTTTATAGGAGAAAATGCTGATAAGAAATAAATTATTATGTAGGCCTGTAAATAGAAAATATTGTAATTGTAAAAAAAAAAATATATATTATGACCACCTGTATTTTACAGCACCTATCATAGAACGTCAGTGCCTGGACATCATTCATGAAAGCTAATTTCCTAAAGAATTTTTCAGTATCAGTTCTACTACTACTGCACTTGTAGCCCTAGGGTCCTTGGGACTTACCACATATTTTGCATTTCATTCAACGGTAATATTTTAGAGAATAATTTGGTTCTTGTAAGCATTTAACATTAAAATTAAACATTCAGAGTATGATGATGTACAAACGTCATCTTATAAATAAATAATTATCCCACAGTCGGTGATAAATTCAGGGCATAACCTTACTTTTACAGAAGAGGACAAGAACAACAATTTATGACTTTTAGGATTGCAATGAAAGTACGTAAATAAATGTAATATTAAATAATCTCAAGTTATGACCAAAAAACGTTTCCTCTTTAGCTATGTAAAACAATTTAATTGACAAGTCGCGTTCATAAAACAACTTTGTAAAATGAACGCACTCTTGAAGTGCATTTACATTGTGGTGAGAATCCTAAAAATATTTTACTTTCTCACTTTGCTGAATCTGCTTTGAAATTAATATATAGGAGTGCAAGTATATTTCAAGGACGTTGTAATGTAAGTAAAATCAATTAAATAAATATTTTTTACTTATCTATAAATTACTTAATTTCAGCAAAACACACTATTTCAAAAAAATGGTGACAACTGTAGAATAACATAACTTTTTGTTTATAGATAAAGGAATGATTTTAATAAACACAAAAAGGTCGTTTGTATGGACAGAAACGGTAACCGAAATTTTAATCTCGTGTAAACTCTACTGCTGAAAGTTTAATAAATATCTGATTAGGATGCAAGCTGTTACAGTGTTCAAATATGAGCTCTGCTCATAGCTGGAGTAGGCTCTATAAAATTCCAGGATTACTCAAAAGTTGNTGTTACAGTGTTCAAATATGAGCTCTGCTCATAGCTGGAGTAGGCTCTATAAAATTCCAGGATTACTCAAAAGTTGAGAGGGGCCGCAGTGGCTGAGCGATTAGACTACTCACCTCCCACATTGACGAACCGGGTTCTTGCCCCGGTCGGGTCATCCCCCCGGATTTTTGCAAGTGGGAGTTGTGACGGACGATGCCACTGGTTGGCGTGTTTTCTCTGAGATCTACCGTTTCCCCCGTACTTGCATTCCAGCGCTGCTCCACTGCCACCTCACTTCACCCTCATTGGCTCTCAAGTCCTCGTTGTTGAGAGCTACTCAAATCTCTCAACTCAACTTAACTCTACTCAAAAGTTAATTTCAAGCCAATGCCTGCAAAACAAAACGCAGAATCCTTGGCAAAGTGAACAAGGATAATGTATAGATCGAACGTAAAGCTTTGTGGTCTACGTAAACATTCTGAGATGATCACATTTTCGCAATCTTCTTTGTGGAGTGTTGCTTCACTGTGTTTTCTTGTCGTGATTCTGAAGACGAAAGCATAATAACAATACAGATTTTTTTAGTTTCTCGCGTTCGAAAAATAACTGTTTTCGCAAACAGTTTCATTAAGTCTGCACATAAACCAGTTATAATAATACATTTTATGGATATCACAACGAAAGAGCTAGTGGGGAAGAAATTTTCCATTCCATCGTCTTTATACTCCATTNAATACATTTTATGGATATCACAACGAAAGAGCTAGTGGGGAAGAAATTTTCCATTCCATCGTCTTTATACTCCATTAACTTACTTTCAGATCTTGAGGAAGGACGATAAAATAATGTAGAAGTTTAAAGGCTTGTAAAATTTAAGAGGGGAGCGGGAGCGAAGTTCTCTCTAATATGTTTCCNAATACATTTTATGGATATCACAACGAAAGAGCTAGTGGGGAAGAAATTTTCCATTCCATCGTCTTTATACTCCATTTACTTACTTTCAGATCTTGAGGAAGGACGAGAAAATAATGTAGAAGTTTAAAGGCTTGTAAAATTTAAGAGGGGAGCGGGAGCGAAGTTCTCTCTAATATGTTTCAGAAACTTAGTTTGGAAACTTTAGGAGGGGATTTTTCGAAAATGGCCCTTCACCAGTGAAGGAGATTGGATAAGGTTCGATTCTTGGGGTGAGTAATGAAGCTCTCTGTCGAAACGTGGTCGATTTCGCGCGCAAGTGATGAGAAGAAAGGAACTTGAAGGTGGAGTCCGTTCTACGCCCTGAGATACGGCATGAAGTTTCGCTGCGAGCGGCGTCCATTTGAACGCGCCTCTTCAGATAACGAGAAGAAATGCTCTTAATGAATTATCATTTTGAAATATTCTTCTAAGCAACTAAAAGTCGCTAATGAGATTACTTTCACTTACTGAAATGGAGAAGAAGAGTCAAACTTTCGTATGACGTAATGCCTAGCCGATTTCTCTGTAGCACGTCTTTGTTAAAGAAGTTTTTTCCACCTAACGGTCATTGTTTTTACATGATAATTATGATATATTCTTAAAGCATAAATTCTTTGATTTCATAAATTTTCAATGCCATTGTCCTTTTCACTTACGATTAAAATTACACGATAATCGAGCCTATATTTATTACCCTTTCCTGTTGAGTAGCATGTATACAATGGAATAAGATAAGACTCAAAATTGTTATGTTTTTTACAGCAAGGGAAAGAAATCGCTTTGTGGAAAAACATTGCGGTGCAGCTGGCCGTATTGTAATCAGCGATCTCAAAACTGCATTTGTGTTACATCCGAAATTTTAAACAGCTTTGAATTTTTTTTACATATGTCATGATTCAGAGCAGAATTTGCCACAACTGTGCGCAAGCACTGTAGGAAAACAGACTGTATTTGTTTTATTCCATGACGAATCGTATCTCTGCGTTTATTCGGGCTTGAAGCGGTCCGACGAGGTATTCAATAGCTGCGAGCGTCCTGATGCGATATTATTGTGTTTCTTTCTTTGTTTCCTCTGTATTATCACGACAATCGAATGCCAATTGAAGAATTGCTGGCTAGTTCTGCACTGTAATAATCACTGTTGTTAGACAATGTAATGTTTAGGTAATGCTGAAAGCTGCTCTAAATTCTCAAGAGAGCTGAGTCAAGAGGTTTTTGTCAGCTCTTAACTTCGAGGTCTTGAGCTCCGGTCAGGTTGAAGTGAGATGAAGATGGAACAGCAGTGGAATGTAGAAACGGGGGAAACTGGAGTACCCCGAGAAAACCCATTGGCCAACGGCATTGTCCGTCATGTTTTCCACATGCGAAGATCTGGGAAATCCCATCTGGAATAAAATCCGATTTGCATTGGTGGGAGGCCAGTAGCCTGACCACTGCACCACCATGGTCCCGCATTTTAACATAATCTATAATAACTGTAGTCAATGATAACTATAGTATATAAGAATTATATTGCATACACATTTAAGAACTATAGTATATAAGAATAATAGTCTACGAGAATCATAGTCTACAAAAACTATAGTCTATAATAGCTGTAGTCTATAATACATATATATTATATAATAGCTATAGTATTTAAGAATTATATTCCATAGGAAGTAGTATATAAGAATTATAGTATATGAGAACTATAGTATATAAGAACCATAGTATATAAGAACTATAGTCTACGAGAATCATAGTCTATAAGAACTCAAGTCTATTACAGCTATTGTCTATAAGAAGTATAGTCTATAATAATTACAGTTTTTTTTAATTTGTAGTCTATAATATGTAGTATATAAGAATTGTAGTATTTAAGAATACCGTGGTTGGTTATCGAAAGGTGATTAATTTTTACATAAATAAATTGTCAACTATTATTTGTAAATTAATACGTTCATGTAAACATTAAAAAAATATTTAAACGACTTTCGTAAACAGTAAATTTTTTTTTAATTGCCTAATGTAAATGTTTGACGAAATATTTGCTTCTAAAACAAAGACTGTACACCCAGGCCCACGACGAGGGAGCCGAGTAATGCTCATCGTTGTCCTGAATAAGATGATAACAATTCAATAGCAGGAAACGCTTTCTTAGCCAAAGGAAACAGGGTCAGCAAAGCAACGGAAATAATTTAGAATGACGTACTACTGATGTGTTACTGCGCTATGACAACATAGGACTAAAATTTTTGTGTTATGGTGCATTAACGTCAAACACCGATTTTTATTTCAATGAGAAGTTTTGAATAACTCACATGGAAATAATTACTAAATGATCCTTCTCGTCTCTGCCTGTATCCGATGTTACGATGTTCCACAGCGAAACTTACCATACTGATACTTAGGTTTCCTACTTATTAAAGTTCAAGATTTGTTTACAGCGATAGGATTGACACAAATTGATTAATCAAACTTTGTGTATTTTAGGAAAATACTCTGCGTGACTTATTTTAACCTCCGAATGCTGAACTACTTTTTATTTGACCTGAGGAATAGGACACACTTCATTGTAAACAGTTTACGGCATAGGGTAATCGTGCGTAATTAAGCGTTTATGATAATAAATTACAATTAAGGTACCCCTCACGAGTTCACACAAGAAAGCACCAAACATAGCACGTTAAATAGGGGGCCGCGGTTGTGTAGTGGTTAGAACACTTGCTTCCCAACTAAGCGAACCGGGTTCGATTCCCGGCGGGGGCGCCCCGGATTTTCGCATTTGGGCAACATGTTGGGCGATGCCGCTGGTCAGCGGGTTTTCTCGGGGATCTCCCGTTTCCCCCTCTCCTTAATTCCGGCGCTGCTCTATACTCACCTCACTTCAAGCTCATCGGCTCTCAAGACCTCATTGTTAAGAGCCGCCCAAATCTCTTCACTTCTTCACTCTTAATGTGAAGCAAATTTTTTAAGTTATTCGGTTCCCAGAAAGCATGACTGTCAGGGGAATTCGGCGGAAAGCCCGGTGTCAAATTTGGATCGTGGAAGGAGACAGGATGACGGGTATGGTTCGACAGCTGACCTGGTAAGCGACCTTTCCAATTAATCCCATCGATGACGGATATCCNCCCCCCCCTTCGCTTCCACTCCCTCATCTATATTCGCTGCTAACACCCCTTCACAACGTTCGTACGTCAGCGGACCGACGTACTGCAAACCCAACAGGAGTGAATATTGTAGCTCTAGGTCTTCCTGTGGTGCAGGGTATACATAGGTGAACGTGAAATAAGTTCACGCGCAGTTGTGTGTGGCAAGCAAGATACTCGCCACACATGATTCTCTATTTAATTATGTACTTCTTAAATAAGTTAAGCTGCGATGCACTTTTAATGACGGGAGTCTGCGGCGTAATCGCTGTGAAGCATACACGTCATCGTCTTTGCCTACAAATTTCAACGTAGAAACCAGAAAAAGTGTTCATATGATATTTAAAAAAATACTTGGCCAATAATAAAAAATAAAACAAATGTCCTTTATTGTTGCACGTTTCTGTTCTGCGCGTGTAAGGCAGTATGTTTTGTTTGAAAATAGGAAATATTTTTCGATACAATTCAGACTAAAATAAACATACGGGCGAATTCAGAAGCTGCAACGAGAATTAAGGCGGGTTCAAAGCGTAGAAAGAATATGGTGTAGAGTTCTTTCTCAAGTGCTGAATAGCCACTTTCCGTGTTCCAACTTTAGAGCGCTTTTCTTCCAATGTCACTTATCAGAACAACGTAGAAATTATTTCAAGTTAGAACACTGATTATAAAACTAGTTGTTTTGAAATATTTGTTACATTTCGTCTAACCTAGTTGTAATTTAACTAGAATATGCTTTTGATATTTAAATTAATTTATTTATACACCCGTAATATGTATGTGCCGAAAACATGTTTTGCTGCTGCAAAATAATTTATCTTTAAATATGAACCACTGCAAAGTAGGTTAGCCGCAAACGAAAATTTCGTTTTATCTATATTTTAATGGCAATGATAATCTTGTAATCTTGAAGGTTTTTTTTTTTTTGCTAAAGAAAATATAATAATATTGCTATTAACGGAAAAGCATAAAGAAACATTTTATAACAACAAAACTAAGTTTCTTCAACCTTTTTTTTATATATAAAGCAATATTCTGTTATTGTACACAAAATGCTATCAAATAAATAAATGCCTTTCTTTGTTATAGACAAAAATTCAAACGTATTGCAGTGGATAAAAGGGTGTGCCTTTCGAAAATTTAAATGTAAAGAATCACGTTCATCAATCTTGACCACGTGACTTTGACAGTTGTACTGGCCACGGGCAAGTCAATTTGAGGGCACATGCACAGATGATGAAAATCGATCAACCTCGCATTTAGTCTATGATTCAATGAAGCAGTATAGACACGGAATTATCGCAGCTGTCATGGTAGTCGGAGTTCATACTGTTATGTGTTGCTGGTATGCGTTGACCTTGGACCGTCCCGCGAGAGCGAGAGGAAATGGATGGCTCGAATGACAGGCGAAAGATAATCCTATCAGTTTCTGAAGCTCTAAACACTTGCAGCCGCGCATTCTCCCGCCTGGTGCCGTGATGATCCTATTGCGACCCACGCGCTGCTGACCTTCAGCAGATCGAGTTTCTGCGTCTATCTGAAGAATGCTATGGATGTTACTGACCTGCGTTTCTCTCAGCGTGACTCGGAGTGCGTTGAACCTTCCATACGGCCAGGGCGACTGATATAAAAATACGACATGCCTCCGAGCCGGCAGTAGTTGATGAGTGGATGAGTGGCTGGAGTTTTAGCGATAGATGATGAGCAAGAAGAGAAGCGCGCGGCGAGAGAAGTGACCAGAGAGAGGAAAATCTGCGACTGCAAACACCAGAGAAGAGTACGACTGCAGGCTGGACTATTGGACTGGATGCGTGAGTGAAAGACATTACAGATAGACAGAGCATGTGTTAATAATGAGCATGAGTTAATTTACTACAACTATAACAAGGCATTAATAAGGACGTTCATTATATTTTAAATAAACATTTAATATTGCGCTAACTGTTAAATATAAAGAGTAATAGTAGAGACAGAAAATTTATTAATGTAAATAATAGCTGTGCGAATAAATTTAAAATAAAATTAAGTTCTTTTATTTTTATTTAGTCTTCGAACTCTCAAAAATCCTGGATTCCGCCCCCTCAGGCGTTTCGTGACAATACTGACATAGCACATGTAAATCTGCATGGGGTTCTCGGCCTTCAGGCAAGTTCCGCTTGGTGCCGAGGAGAGCCCTACTCGAATGGCACAGTGGATGACTTGGAGCCGGAGCAGTGGTAGAATGAATATGGAGGAGGAAACAGGACTACCCCGAGAAAACATCTACAATATTTCAATGTTCGTCACACTTCCCTCATGGCAAACCCCGGGGCCTTTAATCGATGCAGTAGGATGATAGATTTTGAACCGCTGAGAGAACTCTGAGTCCAGGTGTAAAATATACTTTTTATGATTTAAAAAATTTTAAGTTCACCGTTTTGTTTTGCACATTTGTGTTCGCAGCCTAAATATGTTAAAATCTTCTGATTATACCAAGCTCGGAATCGCTTGGTTGCCTGACTTGGTTATCAGAAATGGTCGAGTCATGCCGGTGGATTTGCTCAAACCATTGCCAGTCCGTTTTTCAAGTTCTGTTAAGGTGGTTTTATCTATTTGAGGATCTTTAGAGTGAGTTTTTAAAGTTTGATCAAAAATAACCTATGCAGTGCAGTGATATGCAGAGACGGCAAGTGTTCCGTATAGAAAATTATTTAAAATTATTAGTTTTAAATATTTTCTTGTGCAAGCTGCGTATTAACGTCTATATGCACTTTTGAAATCAACTTTTGAAAATGTTACTGCCTCTACCAGTGTTAACGGCTACAATGATTGCATGTGCTCAGTGAAATTAATAACGAAAAAGGGAAGGCATTTTCATGTTTGGGCGTTTAATTAAACGTGTTAAGTAAACCTTTGTAAATACTGAATTTATTTTACTTTTTGTTTTTAATGCATAAGCATTTTCAAATATATGCAATATTTACTATTATAGTAACGTCACAGTTTTAACTGACTGGCGCAAGAACAAAGTGGTTAGGCCCATAGCAATGTTAATTTGTCGTGTGCCATAAGTATACACGATGTGCCTACAAGTAGATCTTAAGCACGGCTTTCAAAAGTGCTCAATTTATCTCGGACAGTCTATACCTCACACTTACGCACAGAATACGAGCACCCGGTGTTTCCCTCTGTATAATCCATTCACGGTTACTCCACACTTTTCTGAAGCCCTGCTAAAGTTCTACTTTAAGGATATTCCTCCGCCTCGTGCAAACTAAGCTTAACTAAGTTTAGAAAATTACACCAAGGGACATAACGCCGAATTCGTGCGCACTCAGTTGTAATAATATTTTACATGAGAACTATTTATTTCTAGGCGCTACCAACTCACGTGCTTTCTCACTGTTTTTATTCATATTTATTATAAGTGAGATATTATAACTTGTAAAAAAAATTTGGGTTTAATTTCAGTTTAACTAAAAATAAGATACTTCCATGTTAACAGAGGTGTAAAACGGTATTTAACAAATAACTTTACATGTATTTAGGAAATAACTAAACCCGTCATACAAGGGGTGATTTTTCAAATGTTTGATTCGAAAAGTGTGAAGAAACCGCAAATAGACTAAAGTTTTTGCGCCTCTCTTAAGCGAGACGCCCGCCAAGGCTGGCGTTCGTCGGTCACAGTATCTGCTGGGTATGTCGCGGGGAGCTAAGTACGGGTTAATCTGTGCAGTTCAAATGCGCGGGTTGCCCGTTTACAGAAAAAAGACGAGAAAGCTTTACGGCGGCACACGTGTGGCTGCCTACTGTCTATGATGTGCGTAACGTTTGCCAGTTGACGTAACGTTGGGGGAAAAAAAAGACGTCGCAAGTGGTTAGGTACTGAAAAACCCGATAATGTGTTACATTAGTTCGTGCTGGCTCCGGGTGTTGTTAAGATGCTAAAATGAGTGTGCAGAAATCGTTTTAGAGTAAGCAAATTTTTAACTTTGAAGTTTGATTTGCTCACGAAAGAAACCTACGCCTTAGCATTGCGTGCTTGTACTTGCCCAATTATGCACACGCTGGGCGCACGTAACGCGCACCAGTAACCGTAGTGGAGCCAGGGAGGATCCGAACGTACTGCAAACCAATCACAAGCAATCTTACAGCAACCCCATTCCACATGTGTTGTGACGTCATCCGCAGAACTATGCTATTGTGGCATGAAGCGCGAACTAGAAAACAATCGCGAGTATTACAGAACAGTCACCGACAGACATATCTTGCATCGTTTCACCATCCGCCACTGCTTTTTCGTCAGTTCTTTCCTTTTTCTTCAATGCATTTTTAATTATATCACTTTTATCAGCTGTAATCTTGAATTTAATTAAAAAAATTTCCAACGGAAAATGTTTAGATCCAAACATAACTCGAGGACGAAAGTAGTGTAAATAAATTTGATTAATTTTGTGATCTCTAATCACTGACGTGATTAAAGGAATGGTCGAAGTGTATGTCAAGAGAAAAGTTCCAAGTTAATATACCTGCAGGGGATCCCGAATGATGGTGTTAAGTAAAAGCGGTTAGAAGTGTTCGTGATGGATGCATAGTCAAAGTTCGCATCGTCTGATTACAATTTTTCTTTTTAAATATCTCCGAAGCTTTATTAGTTTTCATAACTTGGTAACGTATGTAAACAAGGGTTCCTTTTGAACAGCAATTTAACTTTTTTTAAAAGCTGGTTATATATATATATTTTTCTTTTAACGACATTTTATTTTAACATTAAATGATCTTTACATGAAATAACTTCTCGCGCGTTTTGTCAACATAATACACAATGTCTTCATTGTCAATGTATATGTGTGCACTATGTCGCATTAGCAAATGTAATTGAATTCAGGAAGTCGTAAGTTCGACCCCAATAGCAGTATACGTGGTATTTATCGTACGATTTTCCAAACATGCTCCAAGCAATTGCTGAGACACTGAAATGTCTCAGTACTTCAAGTAACTCACACATTAAATTAGGATCCCGACTTGCATCGTATTATTAAAAAAAATAAAAAGTTTCGGTGATCGCCCACCTGTCTCCTGGACTGCATTGCAGGGTGAAATAAATACGTTTTATTGCTACTAAACTGCACTGAANATAAAAAGTGTCTGTGATCGCCCACCTGTCTCCTGGACTGCATTGCAGGGTGAAATAAATACGTTTTATTGCTACTAAACTGCACTGAAGAGCCAAAAAACTGTTATAGGCGTGCGTATGCAAATAACAGAGGTATGGGACCAATCAGAGTAACGCGATGCAGTCAGCCGCTAGATCGGTTACTGCTGCTACAATGGCAGGTTATCAAGATTTAAGTGAGTTTGAACGTGGTGTTATAGTCGGCGCACGTGAGATGGTACATAGCATCTCCGATGTAGCGATAACATTTGAATGTTCGCGTACGACCATTTCACGAGTGTACCGTGAATATAGGGAATCCGGTAAAACATCAAATCTTCGTCATCGTTGCGGCCGGAAAAAAGATCGTGAAAGAACGGGACAAACGACGACTGACGAGACTCCTTAAACGTGACAGACTTGCAACCCTTTCTCAAATTGGCGCATATTTCAATGCCTCCTGCATACCTTCATACATTAGTCGAGTCCATGCCACGTCGTCTTGCGGCACTTCTGCGTGCTCGCGGGGGCCCTACACGATATGAGGCAGGTGTACCAGTTTTGTTTTGGCTCTTCAGTGTATTATACGTTTGCCCGATGTGCTGATATACAAAAAGAACACACGCTTCAGACAATGCCTCTCGATTACTTTCAAGACATCGCGTACATTAGAAACGCTATTTCGGGACTCGCCTACTTAACTAAAAAACGTATTTTTCAAAGCACTGTACCTTCAAATATTCGGGTGACGTGCATAAAAAGTACTTAAGGGTTCTGCATTGAACATTGCAAAACGGTTTCCACCAACAAAATTACAGGGCCGCCACCTACGTAGCCGCTATGGCGCAATAGAAAGGCGTGGCATTGTCGCGCTTATTGCTCTCTCTCTCTCTCTCTTCTGAGTCTCAACGGCTGTACACAAAAACAGTTGGGCGGGCCCCTTAAGATTTCCAACTTTGTCCTTTCTGAGCATAACAGTACGTATGTCGCTAAACATAAATTAATGCTCTTATTTTTATTTAGCCGGAAAGCACCATAAAACCGTAATAAAACGCTAGATCGAAATCGAACCGCTAAAGCACGCAAACGTGTGTGCATGCTAACTTAAGTGAGAAAAAAGGAGTGTTTTATTCCGTTCATGGCTTTTTATGGAATATGATCACGCATCAGGCACATACACAGGAAAGAAAGAACTCTTTCATTATTCTCTTCGTAGCGTGAACTTCTTGAAGGAAAGGTCAAAAGGTTTAAGTAGTTTCTCTAGAGGTGGTATTTCTTTCTCGCAGACGACACAAATGCAATAGACTCGTAGATTTTGTTTCGAGATTAAACGATGGCCTGGCCTGACCATGGGAGTGTTAACTCAGGGTTGAATGATTTATAAGATGCATAAATAGGATCGGTCCGCAACATCCTGCTTTTATTCATGTTCAATTACAAGCCCCATTTCAAAATATGTATCTAATATTTCCACTTATGCAACATAAATAGAAACTTCTCAAGAATATAATATGTTTAAAGCCTCGATGAGTTATGATTTTACTAGTATTTTCTGGAGGAAATAATTTACTAATTTTGAAGGTAGAGACAATAAAAAAGCAATACCGATCTATGAAATATGCAGAAACGTGCTCTAGACCAACGATTTTCAAACTTTTCAAATGGTGATACATTACTGAAGGTCAAAATTTTGTGCGACATTCCATTTCAGAAATAAAAATACTCACAATTTAACCCGGGCTGTAAAAATTTGTTCGAGAATCTATAGGATAAGAAAAGTAATTATTATAAAGAAACTTTAGGTTGCAACTTAACCACGTGTTCTTCAACGTATGCTCGTGGAAACGGAATTTATTTTTTTNTTATAAAGAAACTTTAGGTTGCAACTTAACCACGTGTTCTTCAACGTATGCTCGTGGAAACGGAATTTATTTTTTTATAATGACCAAAATTAAAACCCCGAAACGTGGTAGCACGAGAATTTTAAATGAAAAAAATTTGAGTAAACTTATTCGACGTTCGTGTCAATATAATAGAAAACTTTCAACTCTCGCCCAGCACANTTATAATGACCAAAATTAAAACCCCGAAACGTGGTAGTACGAGAATTTTAAATGAAAAAAATTTGAGTAAACTTATTCGACGTTCGTGTCAATATAATAGAAAACTTTCAACTCTCGCCCAGCACAGGAGTAGCTTTAAGACCAAAACTAAGTTTGAAAAAATGCATGTTGACTTTTCTTCCTTCGGAAAGAAACACAAATATTTTTATTTTGCCTCGTAAGAAAAGTAAACATTACTGTAAATACGATATTTTTTCATTATACATATCATCTTAGTGGAAAAGGTCACATTGTCTCTTCCGGCCTAGGACTCCACCACGACCTTGGTCTTTCCGGATCCCAGTTTCCAGTTGTTTTATACTTCCAGAGGATTTTCGGAACACTGTTTTTTTTGTATCCTATTAAGGTGCCTACACTGTAAAAACGCTTTCTTTGCTGCAACACATGATTTGTTAACGCAAAGAAGAAGTTGTTCAAATATGAACTACTGCAAAGTAGCCTTGCCACTTTTATAAGTGAAATAAAGAATTTGCTAGTGTGAGTTCAGTCATTTGCTTTTCCTCGTTTATGATATTAACACCAAAAGTAAATCGTATTAAAAAAGAAACCAATATTTCCTTTATTTACCAGTCGATTCGCAACGTCCCATAACACGCTTGAGCTTCGTGGCATCTAATTAGAAAAACTTTCACTGTCTTGTGCATTTTCGATAAGTAGCACATAATACGAAACTTTAAATAATAGTCAGGGTGAATGTTTTGTAAATACAAGATGGCGTCATTGAGCTCCTCGACAACCACTTTGTTTGCGGCCATGGGGCCTTGACTGTCGTGTAGCTGGCCCACCGGCTTCCCTGTCAAGTAGATCATGGTTTGATTTCCTGCGATGTGACACCCCATTTTCGTACATGAGAGACACGACTGGCGTTCCCGCCGTTCGGCTGTTTTCATATTTGAACTGCTTTTACATTCCGTCGTAGCCACTTTCTCCGCTTGGCCTTCGTGGCAACTACAGAAAACGTTACTAAAGCTGTCCAAGTGCCGAATAATTTTTTTTTAGTTATTTTTATTTTTTTCTCATACAGTAATAATTTTAATGTAATATAAAATGTAACACTTATAATAAATAATGTTTTACTATCATTTTTATTATAATAATGAGCAATTCAATTTTAAATTTTGTGCTAAACAAGTTTCAAAAAGTTAAGAGAACTCAATGCTTGATTTCAGCTGAAGTGTTCTTGAAGTCTTAGGAACACCACGAAGAAATTCCTTAGTCTGGCATTTTGTTCACCTCCAATATGGTATTTAACTTTTGTCTATTTTGTTGACAAATTTTTTTGTAAAACTTAAAATAAATTTATTTTCAAACCACTGAAAAATTGGCCATCAAATATCTTTATCTTATTTTATGACATCAAAAACTAATTCGATCTGTAAAGTATAGTCTTTTCACGGTTTCTTCATACTTTTTGAAACAAGCCTTTGAGAAATCACTCTATGTATGAAAGGTGTTTGGTTGTTTCCTAAATATGCCATATATCACAAGCGTTTTATTATTGTGTTAACATGAAAGAACCTTCTTATTTGGTTAAATTCAACTGAAATTTATATTTTATTTACCCTACTAATATTATAAAATGTGAAAGACTATGTGATTGTGGGTGTGTGTTTGTTACCACTCAGCTCCATAACGGCTGAACGGATTTTGATGAAATTTGGAATGTATGTACTTTATGTCCTGATATAGGACATATGATACTTTTTTCCCGGTAAATTGTACGGGTCCTGTGAAATACCAACAAAACCTAATTCTGCAACGGCTGGGAACGTGACCGAAATATTTTTTTTCTTCTGGTGTCAGAGTTTATCAGGCCGCCCAAGGACCTCTGAAACGGCTTTACGGCTGCTATCAATCGATAACAACCGGGACTGAATATTTAACGTGCCCCCCGAAGCCCGGAAGCGCTCAGATGTTATGCCCCTAAACGGTCACCCATCCAAATGTGTGCCGCTGGGAACGTTGCTTAACTTTGGTGATCAATTATGATCCCTCAGCCAAGTGCAAAAAGTAGTACCTACGTGCATATATTTCTAAAGCTACAAATTGATGAAACTCACTTTTCGATTTTCATACATCAACGCTGGAAAGCGGAAATGTGGTAACTACGTGATAGTTGCACAGATACACTCCAAAAACAATACTCTACTTCTTGGCTATCGGGTAAAAAATATTTCCTTCCTTTTGGGTTGCCGTAATCAGTTAAAAACCTAGGCCAACATAGTATAATTTTATAATTCTGTTATCATATAAATTAATTGTCTTTTTCCAATTTATTTATTAGTGTATCACTGTAAAACTCAATTGTACCCGGGCGAAGCTTGGCCAGTTCGCTAGTTAATTATTATGTTNGCTTGACCAGTTCGCTAGTTAATTATAATGTTACACTATATAATTAAAATGAATAAAAACAGTGAAAAAATAGGTGTGTCAGTAACGCCTCGTTTGAAATATTTTTTATGCAAAATATCTTAACAATAAATGCCCGTGAATGCGGTGCGTTTCTCTTTGGTGTAATTTTATAGGGTTGGTTAAGCTTTGTTTTTATAAGGCGGAGGAATATCCTGGAAGTATAACATTAGCAATGCTTCAGAAAAGTTGGAAGTAAACATGAATGGACTATATCCATAAAATACATAAAGTAATTTTTGGCACTTGAACGTCCTTAACGCGGCCGCCTTTCCTGGATCTATTTTCGCGTCTGAAGCTCAGAACCAAGGAAGCGCGGTAAAGGGCGACAGTGCCATGCACATCAGTGCCCTCATCGCCTCTACGCGCGAGACAGCGTAACGGCACGGAATTATTTTCCATCGGCTACTCGCTTCTGTGGGACTTTCAGTGAAGTGGAGTGATTCGAGCGGCTCTGAATATCGGGGACCTTGGGAACCGACGAGGGTGAAGCGAGGTGGGTCCGCCGGGAATCGAACCCCCGATTAGCCGCGGCGGGAGACGAACGCTCNGACAGCGTAACGGCACGGAATTATTTTCCATCGGCTACTCGCTTCTGTGGGACTTTCAGTGAAGTGGAGTGATTCGAGCGGCTCTGAATATCGGGGACCTTGGGAACCGACGAGGGTGAAGCGAGGTGGGTCCGCCGGGAATCGAACCCCCGATTAGCCGCGGCGGGAGACGAACGCTCTGGCCGCTGCGCCACAACGGCCCCTTGGGGAGGAAGTCAAAGGTCCGCTATCCGAGCTGCGACGTCGTAACGTGGCGAGAGCGTGGCTCAGTCGCTTTGCGAAGTTCAAGGGTTAAGTAGAGGGAGGGCGATAACAGACGTGGCGGTGGGCGGCTATTGACTATCAACTAACTCTCTCTCCCTTCGCGCGAGCCGTCGGGGAGTCACGCGAGGGCTTCGCGCGGTCTCTACCCCGACCCCCTCACCCCCGCCGCTCTACCGTCTTTTGTAATTCACCCGTGGCTCGCACGACATTCAGCTAAACATACACCGGCGGGTCGCGCCGGCGATAAAGGAGGTCAACTCGCGCTGCCCTCGGCCACAGAGCAGCCGAGTAAACAAGAGGTGAAACAGCCGCCTGTTCCGGCGAACTCCAGGGGGCCGCGGTGTTTGAGCGGGTAGACTTCTCGCCTCCCACCAATGCGAACCGGGTTCAATGCCCGTTCCGGGACACTCCCGGATTTTCGCAAGTGGGAATCGTGCCGGACAACGCCGCTGGGCGGGCGGGTTTTCTCGGGGATCTCCCTTTTCCCTCTCCCTTGCATTCCCGCGCTGCTCCATTCTCACCTCATTTTACCCGCATCGGCTCTCAAGACCTCGTTGTCAAGAGCCACCCAAATCTCTCAACTGAGCTCAACTCGGCGAACTCCAGCTGCGCATTCCAGAAAAACGGTGTCACTTGCCATCAACATGTCAGAAGGACGTTCGCCGACCAGTGCTTGATAACATACTTGTTACCAGTAGGCAGTCCAGCCAATAGGAATCTTCGACTACTGATGAAAATCGATTTTTTTAAGAAATGTATNACTTGTTACCAGTAGGCAGTCCAGCCAATAGGAATCTTCGACTACTGATGAAAATCGATTTTTTTAAGAAATGTATGCATTGAAAACAGTGGACAAGGTGCGTAAATAATTATTTGACGTTTTACAGATTTACATTTTAGGTTCCTGTTGAACTCGTTTTATTGGGTTTATTAGTACTTAATTTTAATGTTAATTTTANCACAGATTTACATTTTAGGTTCCTGTTGAACTCGTTTTATTGGGTTTATTAGTACTTAATTTTAATATTAATTTTATAATTAATAATATTATTTTATTACTAGTAAGCATCATTAAATGCACTAAAAAACACTTACTATTGTAATTGTCACAAAATTGTACAAACAAACTCTGGAGCTGTATTTTCGAACAAAGGCAATCAAGTGTAGGGCTAAACATATATCTATATGTACACTTAATTTTGTTGACAGTATAATTTATTTTGACCCGATGAAGAGGTTTTGTTGATTCAAGGACGTATTTTGTTATAAGAAAAAATATTTTCGTTTTCCTTTTCCAGTTTTATTTACAAAAAAAATATTTTCTCGGGCAAACTGGGGCCACGGTGTTGAATTGGTTAGATTAATTTCCTACCACCTAGGTGAAATGGGTTAGATTTCCGGTGGACTAGCCCCAGGAATATTTGCATGTGGGAGTCGTGCTGGACGATGCCGCTGGTCGGCGAGTTTTCTCGATGATTTCCCGTTTCCCACGTCCTTGCATTCCGGCACTGCTCCATACTCACCTCGTTTCACCCTCATCGGCTCTCAAGAGCTCGACGTCAAGAGCCGCTCAAATCATTTCACTCACTCACTCACTCTCGGTGCAAGTAAATATGTTTGGCACTATACAAAGAAATATTTTGCCGGCTGTTGCACGGCAAAGAAATCGCCACGGCGTTTTGCCTCTGTAATACTTACCTGCTCTATGCGTCGTCGGTGCGGGCTTCTCTCCAGTGGATGAGGAGGGGTACGGGGGTCTGTAATCAAACGAGACCGCAAGTCTGTAGCGAGTCGTCACACATCTGGTTACACGTAGGAATAGACAGCATGCGGAGTGACGTCAGTGGCCCGGGAGCTATGGCAACCACCTCCGGAGCAAATGTAGGGCAGAGAGACAGCGCTTCGCTGTGTGTCACGGCGTACAGAAACGCGTGTCCAACGCCTACCACGAGGTTTCAAAATGAAAAAGTGTCACCTTTTAAATTTACGTAACGACAGTTTTAAAACTTCATGTAACCGCGAGTGAAGTGACATTAGAGAAACGTGAGACTGTCAGAATATATAATTAAAATAAATCACAACACAATATAATGCGCTGTAGCCTCAAGGGGGGACTGGCAAGGGTTGAGAGGTAGGAAACCCCTCCGAAACCCTGACAGCTAGAACCCCATTGTACCATGCACACAAAATAAAGGAAATGTAATTAAAAATGAATTGTTAAGAAGTCCGCAGGAGTAAATGTGGAGAGATTCGGGCGGCTCTTGACATCGAGGCCGATGAGGGTGAAGCGAGGTGAGTATGGAGCGCCACCGTAATGCAAGGGGGAGGGGGAAACGGGATATCCCCAAGAAAACACGCCGACCAGCGGCGACATCGTCCGGACCGATTCCCACGTGCGAAAATCTGGAAGTGACTTCGCCGGGAATCGAATCCGGTTCGCCTAGGTGGAGGGTGAGTACTCTAACCACTACACCACTGCGGCCCCCGCAGGATTGAAATTAAGAGTTATAGGATAAGAGAGTTGTAAAGAAGGAAAGGAAAGTGATAAGTGAGAATTATTTAAATTTTTATAAATTTGGAACTCTAATACAATGTCTTATTTCCAGAACCCTTGGTTTAACTTCAAAAGACACGATGAAGGTTTCATTTCGAAAATTACCTGAGTATGTTTTTCAAACCATCAAACCTCCTGGTAGTTCCCCCTTCCCACCACCATCTTCTCACTTAAATAATTTCAAGTCATGATCTGCCATAGCGTCCTGGAGGGAACTCACTCATCCTGTCTCCTTTTGAGTATCCCTTGATGACGTGTATCTAAAGATACAGGTAGACCTACATAATCAGGTATCTTCAGTTATGCACCGAATGGAAGCAACTTTATGTCTTTCGTATTTTCCACAAAAGTTTTACATGATACTAAATGATACCAAAATACCTGGTTTAAATGAGGACAATGTTAAACTACTGGCGTTTTAATGTAATGGGTTTGGAACTTGGAACTGTCCGCGGGGATCTGCCCGTAATGTTATTAACACAGTTCAAACTTACGCCTATTATGATTAAGCAATGGAACATGGACGTTCTTCATCTCTTTGGCTCAAAACGTAAGCGTGCGCATATGTTTTGCTATTTNTGATTAAGCAATGGAACATGGACGTTCTTCATCTCTTTGGCTCAAAACGTAAGCGTGCGCATATGTTTTGCTATTTCTTAATGCTTGAGTTTCAAGTACGACAAATTCTAAAACTAGAGATACCTGTTCTATGTTATTGAGTTCAGCTAATCACAAAAATGAATGAGTAAAAATTAAAAATTAATATATGCTTTGATCTGGAATAACTGACTTTAAGGAGTGCAGTATTTCTATCTCGTGCTGCTGAGACATAAATGCAACAGTCAAAAATGTATATTATCTTCATTGTTGTCCGAAATTACACAGTCGCAACGTGCGATTTTTTTTTATTGGCTGAGTTGAACCCGTTCAGAACACATGTCTATAATCAAGACAATATGCACATGAAGTATACTTACGGTCGACCAGTACACTACAAGAAATCAATGACAGGTATTTTTGGGCGTCTTCCTTTCGAGCGATCAGATTTGTTGAAGTTTCTGCCTCTCTCGTTTGAGAGTTGTTAATACTGACATCAGCGAATACACGATCATTGTTCACTGGTTGCAAGATGCACGCACGACCCAATCACAGCGCATTCAAAAAACTTTGCAACTGCAACCTACGCGCTCGTAAGTTAATTCACGACTGAACGGGTTACGCAGGAAGATTGCTGTTTTGCTCACAAAATTCCTGTGAGCGTGCTGCTTGATTTTAATTTTTCATACGCGACTATTGATTAATGCTGAAATGTTTAATCGTGTAAATTGCCTAACGAGGATGGAAGTCTACTCAAGACTACTTGGGAAAAATATTTTCGGAATGCTTGCTATCTTGATAACTTCGGGTTACCAGAACACGAGTCAGACACTCAACCGCATGATAAAAATACTCAGGAACTCTTGTGTCAAATCATATATTACCTTTTTTTTTTTTAATGAAATTATTTTGTTTAACTGCATGAACCGTAGGCAACTATAAATATATAATTAATCTATAAATATTCCCCTCGAAACATAACGGGTTTCATTTGCATCTCACGGGATTGGCATTACTGTTTTCCTGCAGTAGGTTAAGCGAAGAATTCGCGGCACTATTCGGTAATAAACCAGTTAACGTAAAATTGCATCTCAGATTAAATTTAGACAGGTAAAATAATGTGATTTTCAAATTTCCACTTTCAGATCAATTGGTTTGTAATTCCGGCGAGAGAAATTCATGCAGGCGTGAGTCTAGGGAAAGATGACTTCTGCGCGGAGTTGAGGCAGAGTCCCCGACTTCAATTCGACCTCGTTCTGCACGTTTGTGATAAATTTAATTGCGTGTGATAGCAGGAAAACCAGCTCTCATCGTATTTGCATATGTGAATATGACGGAAATGCTACCACACTAAGTGATTCAGAATATCTTCTACATGTGATACATCGTCTGATTTCCAATACTCCGGTATATATTGAATATGCATATATATCTGGTTCGAACAAAACGTTACCTTTTCATTTTGAACAATTGTGTATAAAATTTGTATTCGTAAGATTTTCTAGGGTATATTTTCTATTTAAAAATAAACTCATTTTGCAATACATTATTGTTCTAAAATTATAGACTTTTTTGATATTCTTGCAGTACATATTTACATGATACAATAACAAGAAAAATTATGATCACAAATTTCAGCATCTTGGTTTCCACCAGAGGTCAGTTGGCATAAAGAGGAGGTACGGATATTATTTAAATAAATTCTTTTACTTAAATTAAAAACCATATATAAAANGTCAGTTGGCATAAAGAGGAGGTACGGATATTATTTAAATAAATTCTTTTACTTAAATTAAAAACCATATATAAAATCCGTTTTATATAACTCTACAAAAAATAGTTTATTTATCCACAAGTTGAATAATTTATGTACACCACTGCCTAAAATTCGGTCGTTTAATTTGTATTCGCAAAAGTATCTAAAAATAATTTCTTGGCCTATTTAGGCCCAANGGTCAGTTGGCATAAAGAGGAGGTACGGATATTATTTAAATAAATTCTTTTACTTAAATTAAAAACCATATATAAAACCCGTTTTATATAACTCTACAAAAAATAGTTTATTTATCCACAAGTTGAATAATTTATGTACACCACTGCCTAAAATTCGGTCGTTTAATTTGTATTCGCAAAAGTATCTAAAAATAATTTCTTGACCTATTTAGGCCCAGTTTACACGACTGTGTACTTCTAGGCACGAGAAGATAATTTTTGGTCTGCACTGTACACTGAGAAGCCCAATGATCAATGCTCTTTAATGTGGGTAAATTATTCGCCAACCGTCTTACTGGTTTTTACTGCATACAGCGAAGCCCAATGATCAATGTTCATATCTGTGGGTAAATGATTCGCCAACCGTCTTACTGGTCTGCACTGCACACTGAGAAGCCAAATGACCTGTTATCTGTGGGTAAATGATTCGCCAACCGTCTTACTGGTCTGCACTACACACTGAGAAGCCCAATGATCAATGCTCTTATCTGTAGGTAAATGATTTGCCAACTGTTTTACTGGTCTGCACTGCACACTGAGAAGCCCAATGATCAGTGCACTTATATTTGGATTAATAATTCGCCAACCGTCTTACTGGTCTGCACTGCATACTGCGAAGCCCAATGATCAATGCTCTTGTCTGTGGGTAAATGATTCACCAACCGTCTTACTGGTCTAAGTCACAATTGGTTCATATGACTGAAGAAGAATATAAAGCCTACAGCTCATTGGTTGTGAAAACAAAACAGCAGTTGTGTTGACTTAAGTACAGCACGCATAATAACATTTCTTGTTTGAAACACCTTAAATCGTAAATTAAATTAAAGTGGGTCTGGAGGAATTAAAGGAATGTCTGGTCGGTAACAATGAAACCTGTGGTTCAGGATAACTGCCAATACAGACTGCGACATGAAACTGTACACGAGGAAACACCATCACAAGAATGGGAAACAATAAAAAAGTTCCGGTGGTTTCGTGCTTAGTTTCGCATGTACAACAATAACTTTCTAAACTGTGTTTGCAGCCGCGCATGTGCAATGTTACTTGAGAAATGCTGTAAGTGCTCTGAAAATGTAAATTCTGTGTGAAAAAAAATTATTATTGTGGGTTAAGGAAACGCATGTATAAATATTTATAAGTGCATGGTGCTTTTTATAAATCCGAAAAGCCTAGACGCAAATGTAAGGGTTTCTTAAGTTGGCATTGACAGGTGGGTTTTCTCAGGGTCTTGGATGTTACCTCACTTACGCGTTTTAAATTTTATACTTATCCAAGCTCTCCGGGAACGACAGGATACGCTTTCGGATATAGTAACCAGCTTCACTTAACCCTGAGCATCCTATCATCACATCCATGTTGATCCTGCTTAAAAGAAAGAGAGATGTGCGAATGACGATTTTCAATACAATAAAACTCTATTCTAATTGCTGATGGTTGATTGAGCTGCAGGTAACATATTTAAATTTGAAATACCTGCTTTTACTGTTAACATTTATCTATTGCAATATTACAATTGTTTTTCTGTTACGATGTCTATTAAAATAACTAAAAGCAGCAAGGCAGCTCTATCACAAAGTGCTTAAGGCTACCGAATACGTGGAGTTTAAACTGCGTTGCAGAGTGTAGAAAATGCATTTTTTTTTCCACGAAACTATTAACCGTGCGCCTAATGTGCCGTTCTACAAAAAGAACACACATTTTATATGAGGGTTATTTAGTATTTTCAAAATATCACGCACATTAGAAACACTATTTCAGAGTTCTCCAAAACGACCTTAAAAAACTACTTTTCTAAAGCGTTGTAGCTCAAAATATAGGCATAAGAGATATAAAAAATACTCAAGGGCACTGCACTCAACCTCCCTACACACATCCAACCAATAAAATAATGTGGTAACCGCTGAAAGTCCCATAGGTACACGCAGTGAGGCGAGAACACTGCACGCCAGTTCCGAGCCTTGTTTTTAGTGGCGATGGAGCACTTGATGCGCGTGGCAGTGTCGTCCTTATCGCTCCCGCGCTTCTCGGTCTCAAACGCGGAAAAAAAAAAGTTCCAGATAGGCGGGAGCCTTAAGAATACAGTGGTGAAACAGCTACTTGTATCTAGAGACCTGAAGAATCCGCGGATTCATTTTCGGACAAGCTAAAATTCAAAACACATGCGCTTAATGATAACAGCCTTAGGGGATTTCGGGCACAGCCTTATTTTCCCATTATTACTTATTCTTCCTTTCCTGAGGAAGAAGATGCTTGAATTCATATGGTTCGCTAATATAAACAATGCGATGCTCTTCCGTCCATCTGGTGAATTCTCCCGTGAGCTGTATAAGTAGCGGAGAGAATTTCGTACTTTATTGGTATAACTTTAGCCATTGGTCCACACGGTGTTTGACACCTCCTGGAGAACAGTGTCAAATCGTCTCGCCTTCCACTGTGACAGCAGACAACCAACGTGCAGTTGAAATCTGCATATTTGTGCATAAAGCTGTATAGTCTAGTCTGCAGGTCATTGAACTCGCGAATTTTGCAGGTCTCTACTTATATCGCGAACTCCAGCCGTACACTTCAGGAAAACGGCGTCACAGATCAGCAAATCGCCGTTCACCAATCAGCGCACGGTGACCAACTCGACAGCTGGCAGTCGAGCCAATGGGATATCTTTCGTAGCACGCAGTAGCTTACCGGTACCAATGCCCGTTCCCAAAACCTCACGCAGCCAATCAGAAAACGGGTACGCCGACATAAGAATAAGCGACACGCCATTTAATCTCTGTGAGCGTGTCTTCTACGTGGCTCTATCTCCTTCACGCGGAGGAATTGACATGTAACTGTGTCAGTGGATATGCGTTCGGCCCCATGATCCTATGAAGGAGCAAGTTTATCTTGATCTCTCTAATGTAGTAGAAAAGACCAACACGAGGACATCGACGACAGTATCGCAAGACGTCGTCTAGAAGGATTAAGAAGAAGTCGTAGGTTAAGCGACTAGTGACGAACCACTGAACCTTAGGTAGGACCTGTTCCAAGATTAAATATTAAAATTTCCCGGCTTTAGATAATGGTGATGCCGACCTTGGTGTCACGTGTCTTACAGACGTACCTACCGTAGTCTGTTGCTGTATCTGCTTTCGTTAAACGGGAAGCCGGCATTCATTTGTTGCTGCAAGGTGGAGCAGAAAATCTTGACAAGCGTGATCTGTGTTGAGATAGCGTCGCAGGTTTTTCCTGCGAGGCCAGTGCGGACATGGCTATACGCAACGCCAACTCACATTCCTTCGTAAAAAGGTCAACTCGTAGTTGACAGCGGCAACACTAGAAAATTAAAAAAAACCCAGACGATCCACTCGATTAAAGTGGCCGCCTGGGTAGGCCGCCGAACGGTGTGCAGAGCTCCAGCAGAAAACGTTTTATTAAAAAACCGTCCATCGTGACTGAATGAGGTCTGCTTACGAATAGCATTTACGAAACGATACGCGTCTGTATACGTTTCTCAGTTCCTTCATTTCTCTCTAAAGAAATTTTTTGTGATAACGAAAATGGTTCAAACTGGTGTTTTCACGGTCATATTAAGGTATGAACATTCCGGGAAAAAACATTAAAAGACACGTGCAGCAAACCTTTATTTTTTAGTATTGCGTCATAAAATTGCAGGGTATCCACAGAAAATCTCATAGAGGCGCGTTATAGACGGCAAGACTGCACGCCAGTTCAGTGCTTTGCACGTAGAGGCGATGAGAGAGTTGATGCTCATGTCTCGTTCGCCCGTAGCGCTCCCGCGCTTTCAGGACTCAGACGTGCAAAATTTCTTCAACCATGCGGCACCATAAGAAGCAGTAATTTCTAACCATCAAAACGCGTAGAAGAAGACATATTCATGGTTTTCGGTTATCGTGGTCAAGCATTGTTCTCCATGTGATACTGTTACTTTACTGATGACAATTTAGCAGAAGTGTTCAGTCCCAGTTTTCTACATCGTTTCCCCGTTAGTATCACAGGTATAACAATTTTAAAGTNTCAAGCATTGTTCTCCATGTGATACTGTTACTTTACTGATGACAATTTAGCAGAAGTGTTCAGTCCCAGTTTTCTACCCCGTTAGTATCACAGGTATAACAATTTTAAAGTACCACAATTCTGTTTTTACAACGTCAGAAAATTTCCATTAATTGTTCGCAATACGCAATATGTTTTTAGTTTAAGAGTGTGCACCCGTTTCCTAAGACGTATTTCAAGCACTCCTACACTCATTTCATGAGTTAAATTAGAGAGCTTACACCCTAAAATAAAGAATAACAACGGAAATGTTAGGTATCGCACGAAAACATGTTCAACTCTTATCGCGTGGTTTTAAAATAAAATACGCAAGCAATTGAAATATCTTGGAGATAAATACCAATTATGAAGTGAACTATATCTGCAAAGATGTGTGGTCCTTACAAGTTCGGAACAATAGAGCATCAAGCTTTAGGAAAACATAACGAAAATGTACCAAAACAAACATTTTAAGGGTTGTAATTCTGTATACCAGGTACAAGCATTCCGTTCGTGCAAGCAATGTCACACGAAACAGTATTAACAAATAAAACTGTATTAAATCTGCCAAGTGTAAAATATCATTAAAATCATATTTTTTCAAAAAGAACTAATTTTAGAGCAAATTTTTTTTTTTTCCTTCTCTGAAAGTTACCAATTACCTGTGACTCGAACCGACGGCCTCTTTAGTATGAAAGCAGCATGGAGGTTGTAAAGTTCCGTCATTATAATATTACCGCCTCACAGGTAGGCGCCATATTGTAACGTTGCGGAAGNGCATGGAGGTTGTAAAGTTCCGTCATTATAATATTACCGCCTCACAGGTAGGCGCCATATTGTAACGTTGCGGAAGAATTACTTGTTGCCACGGCTTGCTCATAGGTAGAATACGAGACTCAGTACCAGGTGACACCGATTAAGTAAAAAGAAGAAATTCCAGATTAGTTTGCTTTATACTTTATTTATCATTGAAGTTTCACAGTGCTGCACAGACGACTTTCCAGTTTGCAGAGTACGAACTTTCACAATTAGTTATCCCAGTGCAGAAAACAGCGCCACAGTAGTTTACAGTTTGTTAATGTCTTAACTTGCATCGCAAGACTTAAGTTCCGAAGGCAGGAGGGATGTTTGTTCCCTCCTGGCACCCTAACGACCCCCCACACCGGCGGAAATAAGTTGATAGAATTTAAGTGACGTTAAATTGAAAAAGAAATGCGAACAAAAGATCTTACGGTCACGGGTGCTTGCCGGTGTGGGTGAAATTCTTCACGCCTAACGCGTCTTCTCACGCCCGATGCGCCTTCTTCGACGGTTGGTGACTTTCTTTCTTAGGCGATAGGCACCACCAGTATATATTAGGCAGGCCTATCCCCCCTTTTCCTAAGATAAGCGCAAGGCCTCCGGCGATGCCAGTAGCGTCATCCAAACTACGCTGTGTCTCGCGCTCACAACATGTTGTTGTACTCGCAACTGCGTCACGTCGCAGCCACATAACCAAAACAACAACTTTCGAAAACCTTTCGAAACTAGACGGTAAACGGACGTAAACAGCAGATGTCCGCACACGTCTGCTCGACCAACAAACACGGGAAACTAGCCACCGCGGCTTTACTTGAAACTTGATAAAATATTACAAGGCTTTCCAAAGCTAAACACACACGAAAGAATTTACACTCGTGTCCCGAAAAATTAAGCATATTGCATCATTACAAGGTGTACCGCCTCGAAACTGGGCAGACACCGTGTCTACAGCCGAAAACACATCACTTCCGGGGCCGCGGTGGCTGAGCGGTTAGTCTGCTCACCTCCCACCAAAGCGAACCGGGTTCAATCCTCAGCCAGGCCACTCCCAGATTTTCGCACGCTGGAATCGTGCCGGACGATGCCACTGGTCGGCGGGTTTTCTCGGGGATCTCCCGTTTTCCCCCGTACCTTCATTCCGGCGCTGCTCCACACTCGCCTCGATCGCCCTCATCGACTCTTGAGACCTCGCTGTCAAGAGCCACCCAAAATCTCTTCACTCACTCACCAATCACTTCCGGAAATAAATCATTGCCCTCTCCTCCACCACCCAATCAGGTACACAATACCACACCGTGTGGGCAAGGGCCTTGTGAAAATCTCCTGACTGCGTAGCTTTCTACAGATCGACGCTGGCGCCACCTGCCTCTCCGCTGTCCCGCGCATGCGTCGACCAAACGACGCATGGAGTCGTCCACTGTCGGTCACACAGGCGTGAAGTTCATTCCACTAAGTGCGAGAACAAAACGAGAATACTAATGGGAGAGTTCGGCACAGAGAAAATTTCCGCCGCAAGGTGCGCTGGTGTTTCAAAGAGGTAACATCTAAGCTGGCCATATATGGATAAATTGTATTACTTTGTGTGCAAAAGTTTGAATTTGAACCGAATTGTGGCATATGCTTGTCTTAGCCAAAATATTAAGTATTAGTTACTTTAGCATATGTTATTCGTGCTCTCTAGTGTTAACAAGAGCTGACAGTAAAAATAAAAACGTGTTTGTCATTGAGCGTTAATAACTAACTTTAAGGGGAAAGTTAAAACATTTAATCGCTAAATAAATATAGCTGCCGTCAAAAGGAATTTTCGCAACCTGTTGTCACATTCAAATAAAATAACTTGTATAAGCCAATGTTTTGCTTAACCCGCGTATTTGGTTAAAATTTCATCACTCTAGTGCGAAAAGCAAAGTTTGTCCTTTCCACGGTTCCCAACAAAATACAAACCGGAAGGTTTTTTTTTTTTTTACAAATTTGTACTCATTTCACGAAAGTTGCAATCATCCCACTTGCTAACGTACGAAACGAACGGGAGAAAATCCGGTACGCATGCGGCATCAGCGCTACCTGGCGGCGAAAATTTCCAGTTTGCCGAACTGTTAGCATTGAGCTTCCACACGACCCGAGTAGAATAAATAAACCTTACGCGGGGTCC
>NQII01000394.1:782466-938354 GCA_002778355.1 Clitarchus hookeri | reverse complement strand
TTTTTCATCTAACAGTGCGACTACACTTAGGGTGCATACGGTGTAGATTTTTGCTACATGTAATTTTGAGAATTTTTAAGTCAATATAAAAATACCTTAATATAACTGGCATGTAAATTTTTTTAAGAAATTCAAAATTAATCAATTTTTAAATTTTTATGTGTATCGACTTTTGCGAAATCATGCAGGACTATTTCTCCCACCTCTCTCTTTCCCAATATCTCTTTCCCTCGCTATTTATTTCACCTTCTCCATTCGCGTCAGTTCACCATCAAATCTATATATTAAAAAAAAAATTAATTCATCGAGATGATTGTATTAATTCATGTAAATAATTCATGCAGTTTTTTTAATAAGTAATGATTGTCTGAATGACTCCCTGCCTCGAGTTGCACTGTAAGCATAGTATTGTTCCCTATAACCCCGTCTGTCAAGACATACATGCCCAACATTAAAAACCTAAATAAACAGGACAAATAAATTTTAAAAATATGAATATAGTCTCAATCGAAAACGCTTTTTACAAGATTCAAACATGTACTCATTGGCACCTGAAAAATAATTTCCATGCATTTACACCATAGGCAGCGAAATGCCACTAGCAGCAATTTCCTGTAAGACTAATTAAGTCGATTTTTTTATTTAGAGGGGAGATAAACAGTCAGATAAAGAGTAATATGCAAATGCCTTGGGATTGGAATTTGAGTGTAAATGCACACCGAGGAAGTATACGAATGCTTAATTATAATTTCTCTTTCCCCATACTTCAATGCTAGCTTTCCATGCGTTTGTTTCGGAACACCAAGATGGGCAGTACTTTTTTCCTCCCTCTATACAAGTAAAGGTTAAAAATGTACTGTATATTTTAAAGTTTGTCGTGTTTTATGTAGTAATAAAATATACCATTTATTTGAAGAACATTACAGTTTAACCAAGTCACTGTAAGTGATGTCTTTTCCAAAAACTATTATTTCAACTGTGAGTCTTTCTGTCTCTTTCTCTGGGCACAAGATGGTGTGGGGAGCAGGCATTCAGCAGGGCATCGAGGATCAGCTCATTGATTACTTAACATCTGTCCTGCATAACACGACCATGCGAACATGTACGCATGCACACTCGCGCCTTTCAGTTATAATATTTGTCCAGATGCTGCAGTTTTCATCATTTCTAGCTAGAGTGCGCCGATGGAAGAAAATTATGATGAGGTCACATTGCTTGATCGTTTCATCCCAGGCTCTGCAGGTATATAAGACGGACAGAGACGCCAGGCATCACAGTTTTACGTCTGATGCATGATCGTATTTACATTCCTGTCACCTTAGCGAATAGAATGGTAAGTTATTTTATGCCACATGCTCACTCGTGATGGGCTATTGGTCACATAATTACCTGCATTAGCAGATTTATAAGGCAGTCAAAAACGTGTATCGTCTCAGTTCTTCGTCTATTGCGACAGCTGACAGATAGTTTTCTCTTTCCGGAACTTCTAAGCTCTCAATTCATTAAGTTATTTTACGCCACAATGCTCGCTCACGATTGGCTGTTGGTCGTGTGACAATCGGGCAGTTTCACACATTGCCTCAGTTATTCGTCCGATGCGACAGGTGACAGATCATCGTCTCTCTCCTAACTTTTTTAGCGATCATTTATAGTAAGATATAGTGCATGCAGCTCATCTACCACAGGATAGATGTTATAATTGGCCGTGCTCGTAAGTAAGCGTACGTATTTTCCAACCAAATAAATTGCTAAAATTTGAAATACCTGCCCGAGCCAGCGAACCATTACAGCATATGTTCCCTAATATATTACATGGAACGTTCGTACATTTAAATCAAACTCACTGCAACATATATTTAATTTTTTTATACTAAACCATTTATTTCGCTTACTATGCCGTGTGTGTGGAGTTAATTTAATGCAGAGGTCCCTAAAGTTCTCGAAATCATCGGCCAGGATGAGCACATCTGTCATCAGGTACAAGTCCGAATGCTTTCCGAGGATCGCACAGTTGAACGTTTCCCATGGCATCTGGACATGTGCGTAATCTTCGGCTGTGATGTCGGTGCCGGTCAGCCGGTTGTGCAATGCTTCTTTCGGGCGCAGCTGCGGTTCTTCCAGCTTCTCCCAGCTGTCGACGTAATCGTATGGAAACACGCCTTTGCGTTTGACGAGTTACCGTTTGTAAGGCACCAAAGAACTTCTACGTGTTGTTAAATTTTGTAGGTGACGGAGCAGCGGTGGCGTAGTGGCCAGGGCGCTCGCCTCCCACCACGGCGATCCGGGTCCGATCCCCGGCGGGTTCACTCCCGNGCCGCTTGCTGGCGGGTTTTCTCGGGGTTCTCCCGTTTCCCCCGCCCCTGCATTCCGTCGTCGCTTCATTCTAGGGTTTCATTTTTGTCATGCTCGGGGTACCAGCTGGAAAGGCCGTCACTCGGAGGGTGTTGCCTTGCCCTGGGTGCACTCCCCACAATCAATTTATTAATTTTTTTAAAGGCGGCAGGTACACGGCCAGGGATGCTGCGGGCCATGAACCTGAGTGTATCAACTAACTGCACCGAAAATGTGTCTCCCAGCTGCTTCGATAACGTGATAATTTGCTCGCTCGTGTGCAGAATAACGACAATGTATTTCGTATTGTATCCCAGCCGCCTGATGAAATTCTCATCGTAGCTCAGGTTATGGAAGAAAACGAATATAAGTGAAAGTGAATTGTTGTGTACGGGTTTTCTTAGTGACAGTAATAAGTATGTAAAAATATTTTATAAAATTTGAAAAAATTAGTGTTCGTTTTTCTTTGTGCGTTCTTCGTGTTTCTGAGATTTCGATGTAGTTTTCGGTCGACATACAGTGCAACTCTAACTAATAATATCACAAAGTAAAAGTTACAATAGATAAATATGTACATTTTATTTCAGATATTCTTATACATATAAACTGAAATATTATTTTTCTTTCATACAGTTTAATAAATTTAGATTAAGGAAAACATTTAATTCTCCAGTCTACTAAATAAGTCATAACTGTGGATAATTTTGCGTTTTTATTTTAATATATTACTCGGGTACAACGATAATAGTCTTTCTATTTACAGTAGCCTAAACTTTTGTCATAGACCTTTAGTATCTTAAAGTTACCACTATGATCTTCACCATTGCTAGCTGTGCCATAATATTTCTGGGTAAATCATTCTTAACACATATAATATGTAAAGGTACTACCAAATATGTATACGAAGTTATTTTCAGAAATTACCTTTATTCTTCGTCCACCGACAAATGCGGATGATACTTCTCGGTATCCGTTGCAATTCCATTGGGAGTGATGAAGCAATATTACACATTACATTAAAATCTGCGTCCGTGCAGTTTTAAGATGTATGTTTTGATCCAGTAAGAGATGTAGCTCCTAATTTTACAACCCCCCTTCGTTTTTTACGGGTGTCTTTTATGTTTTGTATAAACGAATATCGCACAGAAAATTAGCAGCGACTCTCTTCGTTGGGAAATAAAGTAACCAAATATTTGCACTGATAGCCGCATGTGCCTGGCAAAAAATGGTGTTCGTTTTGAAAGTTTTCCCTTATTCAAGTTGAGACACGTCTTGTTTCAAGATTTTCAAAATACGTTTTACTTAGGTTATTTTTAATTAACACTTAACAGATGACTGGTGCAATAAAGGGAATCGTTTATCGTTTGTGGAAAGCAGTGAAATACCGTTTCAGGAAGAGAAACGACTTGGGGGTTGGAGGAAGAAGCCAGCAGCGCTACTGAGTTGGGACACTGGACGCTGCTGAACTCTGGCGGCGTCCGCGCGAACCAACACAATCGATCTCTACGGCGCGGACGCAACAACCCCCGATTCACCCTCTGCGTTAACGCCGCCCAACCCTCCAGCCGCCATTCCCGAACGAACGGACACAGACAACAAGCCCTGTGATGCGTAACCGTTTAATTACAAGTCCCGTACTTTGATTTATTGAAACGGACGGTGCACCACGTCCGTGGCAGCATTTCCACCCTCCCCCTTGTCAGAGTCAACCAAAACAAAAAAAAAAAAATGCTCGTGTGTCCCGTTATAGTGGTATGTCGATCGCCAATTAATCACAATTAATCATTAACTTGCACGCGTAGCTGTTGTCGACGCACATTGTCGGACTTCTGGCACTTCTTGCATGCGCTTAAGGCTCCAGTCTACCTGGAGCTTTTTTCCACGTTTTTGGCAGTGGCGGATTTAGGGGGGTGCGGAGTGGGCGACCGCCCCCCTAGAATTTAAAGGGCTTATTATCGTCCCCTGGTGTTATGCCTGAAGGCTTATCAGGGGATGGCTTACCAACTAACTTATGACATAACTGAAATTATCACCCATGCCTTGCCTGGGATTCGAACGCAGAACCTCCCGCGCCCCAGACCGGTGGCGCACCAACCGACTGCGCCACGGGAGTTTGCTGGTCCCCCCCCCCTTCCCGCCATTCCTAGGAGTTCGATAAAAATATGTTTTTTTATCAGCATTTCTTGGGATTAAAATTTATAATATACCATCAAAATTTCGTGGTCCAATCACAAAACCACTAAGAAAATGCATTTTCTTAAAGGTGAAACAACCACTATATTAACTGCCTTAGTTTCCGGGTATCGGACATTGGCTGAATAAGAAGTAGTCTGAATTACGTCACCTGCGCACATCTTCAAAGGTGACTCAACTATTATTCTAATAACTCTCAAAATCACGTGTTTCGCACAGATGCGTGTCGCTTGTTCACGTTCGTCGACAAACCCATGCATCTACAAAAAAAAATCCATGACGCTGAGCGTAATTCGATTACGTATTCGTCGCATTTCAACACAGTCAGAAACATAGCACTTACGTTTGCAAGCAACTTGCAATCTCAGTAGAAGACGCGTCGTTTAGACCGTTTTAATGGTACACAGCCAGTCCGCCATGTTGCGACACAGAAGAGGTTACAGCGCGGTTGGCACGCGCACACTCTAATACTCATATCCTCTACGGTTTCTGATCATCGCACAGGAGTGCAATTAGGCAACCAGTCATGCGCCTGGGAGGTAGACCGCATCAGTCATATATACCTTACCGGCCTAAAGACAAGGTATAGATAGACTTTTGATTCGCAAGCCAACTTCCCACCACTTCCTTTATCGGCGTATCCGAGTGATCATTTTGGCATGCGGGAAACGTCTCAAACGATTTTTTTTTTGCGTAATGGGTTTTCTCGCAGTCCTGTAATTTTCGCCTGCTACTTAATTCCGTCGCGTCAATCTTCGGGTCTCACCTCAGAAGTGTTAAAACGTATTACAAGGGTATATATAGTTGAGTTTAAAGATTTGGGCGGCTTTTAACGACGAGGTTATGAGAGCCAATGAGGGCAAAAAGAGGTGAGAATGTGTCAGCGTTGGAATGCAAGAGGGAGGGGGAAAGTGAGATACCGAGAAAACCCGCCGACCAGCGTCATCATCCGGCACGATTCCCACTTGGTGCCACGTTGGCAGAGCGGTTAGACTGCTCGCCTCCCACCAAGGCGAACCTCGTGTTCAATCCCCAACCGGGACACTCCCGACTGAACTCTACGCAACGATTTCCACTTGCGAAAGTCCTGGAGTGATCCGACCGGGGGTTGAATCCGGTTCGCCTTGGTGGGAGGCAATCAGTCTAATCGCCCAGCCACCGCGGCCCCAAAATATCCCAAGAATAATTTACATCCGCGTTAGGGTTTCACGTCCTATCCTATCCTGAGCCGGCCAAGCCACTTCTCTAAGGAAGGTTGTATCTCGCCTGTAAATTCTTCGCAGCAGTGGAAGGTTGTAGACACAGACTGCACATGAAGTAGGCCGATCTCGCTGACTGCGCACAAAAGTCCTCCGTGTCCGAACATTGAACTGCTTTTCTGCCAATAACTTACGACTAGCAAAAAATGGGATGGATTGGATTTGAGGTTGGAATTTTGTTTAGTTAACAAGTCCCTTGAGATGTTTTTATACTTCTTCTAACCAATTTGTTATGCAGTTTGATTAAGTTCAAGATCTTAAAAGTATGTATTTAATATAATATTGCTTGTAGTTTAAAAATTAATATATGAACAAACACGTTCATCGTTGTTGACCATGTGACATTGACAGTTGTGTGAGGTATGTCAATTAAGGGTGCGTGCGCAGAAGACGAATAAGCGGTCTAACTCAATTTTATTGTATGGTTCTACACCCCCACATATTCATGTAGCTTCAATTCGTCGTAGAAATTTCTCGGCCGCTATTTCCTCTTTGCGTATGAGTTTTGTATGTGGTTGCTGCTCGACCGTGGTACCGGACATCTCGCTCCTTAAAGATTTCGGTGAGAGAGGAGCGAAAGGCCTCAGTTATCCACCCAGTGCGGGTTCTCAGTACCCTCCAGCTTAGACAGCAAGCGAAGAGTAAGCTAAGCGCCTTATTCCTTATGCGAAGTACTAGTAATATTTCCTGTTAGAATAAATGTTGAAATCAGAACTGGTGTTTAAATTTCTGGATACAGTCCAATTCACGGTTACTCCTTAACTTTTCTGAAGCCCTGCTAAGGTTCTACTTTCAGGCTATTGCTCCGCCTCACGCAAACAAAGCTTAACCGAGTATAGAAAATTCCAACGAAGACACCGCAGCGCGTTCATGCGCTCTCAGTTCAATAACATTTTGCATAATAACGATTTATTACTAGGAATTTCCAACACACCTAATTTTAAACTATCTTTTTTTTCTAATTTAGTATAAATTAAATATTATAATATATAAATAAAATTTACATAAATGTTTTATGTATTAAAAGTTAAGGTATTGTTATGTTAAAAGAAGTATAAAACGTTTGTAATACATGCCGTATTTAGGAAACAATGACGTCATGCATGAGGTGATTTTGTTATGCTCTGATTCAAAAAGTGTGAAGAAACCGCGAACAAACTATAGGCCATTAACGGTTACTTCACACTTTTTGAATCAAATCTTTGAAAAATCATCCTGTATATCACGTGTTTCGTTATTTCCTTAATATGTATGTTATTGATCACAAGCGTTTTATGCTTCTGTCAACAATAAATTATCTAATTTTACATTAAATTGACGTTTTACCTGTATTTTATTTATAAATTATAATACTTAATTAATAATGAATATTAACAAAACAGTGAGAAAACATGTGTTGGTAGCGCCCAGTAAGAAATAGTTCTAATGCAAAATATGATTACAACTGAGTGCGCACGAATTCGGTGCGTTGTCCTTTTGTGTAATTTTCTAGACGTGGTTAAGCTTGATTAGCGCGAGGCGGAGGAATATCCTGGAAGTAGAACTTTAGCAGGGCTTCGGAAAGTGTGAAGTATCCTTGAATGGATTATGTTTTCTTTTTGCGCTGTTTCTTTAATACTTGGAGCGTTACTTACTCTCCGCTGTAGAGTAGCCACCTGCTAAGTTGATGGGCTCTGTACCTGGCATTAGTATTTCGTGTTACTTCGGCCAGTCTATGAACGTTTTATGTTAGCGCCAGAACACTTTTTTTTGTACCGCACGATTAAATGTAGCATGGACGAATACTTATGTGAGAACATTTTTTATTCCATAGGACTCAAGCCTTGTCTGAGTGAGACTAGTTCTCTTTTTTCTTTCAAGCCTTTGTTCTACCTTTATTCTCTCTAGAACGACCTGGGAAATTTCAAGAGACTCGGCTATATATTCTTTTATAAACCGGACACAAACTCAATAACGTATACTGTGTAAAGGTGCATTGAAAAAAACGGAGTTTGCAACAGTGTAAAAATATTTTCAAGGATTTTTGAAGTAAATAAACTATTGGAAAAATGTATTCACAAAATTATTATGTTGACATATTACGTAAATCTGTAAGGCATGTGAATTAATGATGGTATAATCACTTGTCAAGTAATCGGATATTCGGTTATTTAATTATAATCGATTCATCTATTATTTTAAAACAATTCGATTATTTACAAATTTCAGCTGTTTATGCTTAATCAAAACAAAACATCGCACATACATGTTTCATATTTATTAAAACTGTATATTATTTTGAAACAACAAATCTTCAAATTTGCATGTACATAATGTAGGTATGTACAATTTATGTAAATATTACCTGAATAACATGTAGTTACTAAACAATTAGGCCATTAAATATTATGTCCTCACAAGTCTTTAAAAATATAAAATACCATTTTGAAACAACAAATTTTCAATTTGGTAAATATATAATGTAAATATAACGTAAATGTTCTGTATATTAACTGAACTACACATAGCTACTAAACAATTAGACTTTTAAATAATAGATCATCACAAATAAACGCAAGTTTTTTTATTTTTTTTTTTTTTTACATTACTGTTCAGACGACAATATATTTCTCTGGCCGTTCATAATCTGGCCAGTTTTGGATAGTACCCTCTCCGACAGAACCGAAGTTGTTGGCACACATTGATACTTCTTCTGAGACTGATATATTTCCGGTAATGTATTTTAGTATGTCGCGCAAACTTCTAGAGNAGCACACATTGATACTTCTTCTGAGACTGATATATTTCCGGTGATGTATTTTAGTATGTCGCGCAAACTTCTAGAGGATTTTTTTCTCTGTCTAAAAGTGGGGTTTCTAGATATTTCATCACAATGATTGCAGTACTCTTGCCAAGAGTTGAATACTTCTTTCTTTTGGCAGCTTTTTCATCAAAAAGCTCCCACGACATACTTTTGCTCTTTGATTTTGCAATTACATTGTTTAACTTTGGCTCTTCTGCTTCGTCTGTCTCTGCTACGGCTGATTCACTTCCAATACTTCCCAATTGTTTAGTTACCCATTTCTGGTCATTGTTCGCTTTTTCATCTGAGCCAAAGGCTGTTTTCTTAAAACGGGGATCCAGTAAAATAGCCTTTGCTGCTACCGTATTTGATTCCCAGACACCCAGTCACCATGAAATAGTTTCTAAAAACGTTAATTTGAAGCTGGAGACCTACATCAGTATCTGGTTTCTGTTTTTTATATCATTCTGGACACCGCGTACAAGGACAATAATAATAGACATAGTTGGGTAACTATCACCAGACATTTCCTCTGACATGGTTTCAATAGGTTTGAAAAGGCACACACACACAATCGGCTAATATGTATGATCCAATGTCCAGCATCAAGAATATCTGGAGCTTTCAGTAAGTTTAAGATTGCTGCTGACATTGGTTCTCTGATTTCAAGTGAACGTTCCATTTTATTGAGGGTGGAGTTCCACCAGGTTACCACGTCTTGTTTTACCTTCGATTATAGCAAACCAATTTGCCTATGTAATTATCTTAATTTATGACATACAACACTGCTAGAATTAAAATGTCCAACAATCCGCTTGCATTTATTCACTACACCNATTATCTTAATTTATGACATACAACACTGCTAGAATTAAAATGTCCAACAATCCGCTTGCATTTATTCACTACACCTGACAAAGTCAAATTTCGTTCAATTGCATCATGTACACACATATTGAATGTATGTGCCACACGTGGAACATGATATTTCTTGAGGTGATCTTTTACAGCACACTTTATTTTTCCCCATATTAGTAATCATTGCTAAACATTTTTATAGAAATACCCCATTTATCAAAAATATTTCCGAAAGCATTAGCTATATTTTCTCCAGTGTGGCTTGAAAAGAGTTTTTCTGTCTTGAGTGTAGCACTCTTTAACAAATCGTTTTTGTTTATAAAATTACCATTAAGTGTGAGAAACTACTTGTTAATATCAGAAGACCACATATCTGCAGTCACAGCCAAGTTGTCCACTTTGCTCAGATATTTCTTCACTAAAATTTGGAAGAAGGTTGTGAGGCAGTTTTTTTCTGCTTGGAAGTTTATACAATGGCGGAAGTTTTTCCTAATATCGAATTAATCCCTGTTTATCAGCAATTGATAATGGTTGAAAATCCAGTACCGCCATCTCAAGTAAATATATGTCTATTGATTTCTTGTCGCTCTCTGAAAGTTCTTTCCTGCTGGTAACAAAAAGTTTCATTNATTATCTTAATTTATGACATACAACACTGCTAGAATTAAAATGTCCAACAATCCGCTTGCATTTATTCACTACACCATACAAAGTCAAATTTCGTTCAATTGCATCATGTACACACATATTGTATGTATGTGCCACACGTGGAACATGATATTTCTTGAGGTGATCTTTTACAGCACACTTTATTTTTCCCCATATTAGTGATCATTGCTAAACATTTTTATAGAAATACCCCATTTATAAAAAATATTTCCGAAAGCATTAGCTATATTTTCTCCAGTGTGGCTTGAAAAGAGTTTTTCTGTCTTGACTGTAGCACTCTTTAACAAATCGTTTTTGTTTATAAAATTACCATTAAGTGTGAGAAACTACTTGTTAATATCAGAAGACCACATATCTGCAGTCACAGCCAAGTTGTCCACTTTGCTCAGATATTTCTTCACTAAAATTTGGAAGAAGGTTGTGAGGCAGTTTTTTTCTGCTTGGAAGTTTATACAACGGCTGAAGTTTTTCCTAATATCGAATTAATCCTTGTTTATCAGCAATTGATAATGGTTGAAAACCCAGTACCGCCATATCAAGTAAATATATGTCTATTGATTTCTTGTCGCTCTCTGAAAGTTCTTTCCTGCTGGTAACAAAAAGTTTCATTTGCCGACATGACCGTACTTCTGCAGGTGTACAAATATTTAGTTTGTTAGTATCAGAAGAAGAAGTGTCGTCGGTAGTCCTACTAAGATGGAACTCACCACTACCTGATGAATCATACCGGTTACATTCTTTTGGCACATTTACAGCTACTTCTCGATCTCTTACATCAGATATAGTCTGAAAATTGATGACGAGTTGATGTTTCCTCTTCAAATGTTCGTTCATATTTGTGGTATTACCTTGATATTTGAATTATTTAAAGCATAATTTGCACTTTTTCTGAAGACCATTATCAAGTTTTTCAAAATGTTCCCAAACTACAGACCGTTTGGGACCCATTTTATTTGTGAAACACCTCACTGAATTTTCAAAATGGCATAAATTACTAAAAGCAGACAGAAATTTTTTTCGTGAAAATAGCTTAAAACAAATCCATAGAAATAAATTGTATTTGCTATCAATTTTTATGCATAGATTAGAACAAGAAAATCAATCATGTTTACTGATTATTGATTTGATTGAAAAATCAATCGTAATCGGTTCATTCGACTTACAAAATTTTCCGACCATCCCACCACTNTTGTGGTATTACCTTGATATTTGAATTATTTAAAGCATAATTTGCACTTTTTCTGAAGACCATTATCAAGTTTTTCTAAATGTTCCCAAACTACAGACCGTTTGGGACCCATTTTATTTGTGAAACACCTCACTGAATTTTCAAAATGGCATAAATTACTAAAAGCAGACAGAAAATTTTTTCGTGAAAATAGCTTAAAACAAATCCATAGAAATAAATTGTATTTGCTATCAATTTTTATGAATAGATTAGAACAAGAAAATCAATCATGTTTACCGATTATTGATTTGATTGAAAAATCAATCGTAATCGGTTCATTCGACTTACAAAATTTTCCGACCATCCCACCACTNCGATTATTGATTTGATTGAAAAATCAATCGTAATCGGTTCATTCGACTTACAAAATTTTCCGACCATCCCACCACTCCCCGTCGTAGTGTTTGCACTGCTCGTTGAGCTGCAGCACCTAGAACGGAAAAACAAACCATCCCTTAACTAAGTTCCACCCTCTCAATAATCTAGTTTCACAATGCGGTTTAACGCGGGAAAGCTTAATACGAAGGGGGTCAGAACCACATAACTATTCGGAACCACGTAGTTATATAGAGGGCTGGTTGGGAATCGTCACTGATCCAATCTCCTGGTCGTATGTGCGTGAAGCGCGAGAGATGATGCTTGACTGGAATACTTCAGGTCCCGGGCACGATTCCCTGTCGGTCATGAAAATATTTATTTGCTTGTGAATAAGACTTGGGCCCACGGCTCACCTTATTGCTTCACCTCGAGGAACAAATTTACCATTTTTTGAGCGATTTCTTTTCCAGACGAACAGATCGACCACCGAACTTGTTCTTACCAAGAGCTGGACACAGTGAGCCCTCAGCCACGTCGCCATTCCCACTCCGCCATCTTGAACTCGGTTTCCCGTGAGGCAGCGGTGGCTNCACAGTGAGCCCTCAGCCACGTCGCCATTCCCACTCCGCCATCTTGAACTCGGTTTCCCGTGAGGCAGCGGTGGCTGAGCGGCTAGACTGCTCGCCTTCCACCGAAAACCTCTTAACAACCAGGTAAAAATGTCCACAAAACAATGAAATGCAATGCTTCTAGAATGAAACATTTTTAGTGATGATACTGACGATTTTTAAATGACACTAAAACGAATAATTATTGTATTAGAGGTGATACAGCCTCTTCAGGACTGTAAAATAGCTAGAACATGTATTTATTCAGTACGATAACAGTCAAACTAACTTCAGACCGGTCAAATAAACTTTCTTCTAAGGCACTTGTATTATTTTCACGTGGTGGACGTGGGAGTGCAGTGGGTAAAATACTCGCCTCATAACAAGGGGGGAGGGCATGGTGACGTAGTGGTTAGACTACACGCCTCCCACCTAGGCAAACCGGGTTCGATTCCCGGCGGGGTCCCTCCCGGATTGTGGCGTGTGNCACAGTGAGCCCTCAGCCACGTCGCCATTCCCACTCCGCCATCTTGAACTCGGTTTCCCGTGAGGCAGCGGTGGCTCAGCGGCTAGACTGCTCGCCTTCCACCGAAAACCAATTAACAACCAGGTAAAAATGTCCACAAAACAATGAAATGCAATGCTTCTAGAATGAAACATTTTTAGTGATGATACTAACGATTTTTAAATGACACAAAAACGAATAATTATTGTATTAGAGGTGATACAGTCTCTTCAGGACTGTAAAATAGCTAAAACATGTATTTATTCAGTACGATAACAGTCAAACTAACTTAAGACTGGTCAAATAAACTTTCTTCTAAGGCACTTGTATTATTTTCACGTGGTGGACGTGGGAGTGCAGTGGGTAAAATACTTGCCTCCTAACAAGGGGGGAGGGCGTGGTGACGTAGTAGTTAGACTACACGCCTCCCACCTAGGCAAACCGGGTTCGATTCCCGGCGGGGTCCCTCCCGGATTGTGGCGTGTGGGAATCGTGCCGGACGATGCCGCTGGTCGGCGGGTTTTCTCGGTGATCTCCCGTTTTTCCCACCCTTACTCCATTCTCGTTTCATTTCACCCTCATCGGCTCTCAAGACTTCGTTGTTAAGAGCCACCTAAATCTCTCAACCTAACTCGTTTTCCGTGGTTATAAGCAATAGCTCCTGGAAAACAGTGGAATGGGTCTGTACTAAATGATGCAAACGGTAAAGTGGGCACTTCGGAAATAAACCATTAAAAAAATCGCTGTTTATAACTACACCTTCACAATAGTACACAGTTGCATGCAAGCTTCCAGTTAAGATGGCAGTGAATTAATGAAATAAAAATAGTTCTTAGATCTGTCTTGTGTAAGATAATGGTCATTGACATCTAAGATTTGTTTANTACTAAATGATGCAAACGGTAAAGTGGGCACTTCGGAAATAAACCATTAAAAAAATCGCTGTTTATAACTACACCTACACAATAGTACACAGTTGCATGCAAGCTTCCAGTTAAGATGGCAGCGAATTAATGAAATAAAAATAGTTCTTAGATCTGTCTTGTGTAAGATAATGGTCATTGACATCTAAGATTTGTTTANCGAATTAATGAAATAAAAATAGTTCTTAGATCTGTCTTGTGTAAGATAATGGTCATTGACATCTAAGATTTGTTTAATGTAAGAGCACGAATTTGTATAGTATTATAGTCTGTTCGCGGTATACGCCCACTTTTTTAATCAAACCTTTCGAAATTCACCCTATGTATAACGTGTTTGTTCATTTTCTGAATACGGCACATATATTACAAGCCTTTTAAACTTGTACTAACATAAAAGTACCTTATTTTTAGGATATATGAAATGTACTTATATTTCGTTTATAAATTATAATATTAATATATAATTAATATGAAAAAAAAGGGAGAAAATCGGTGTGTTGGTAATGCCTGGTTAGAAATAGTTCACATGCAAAATTATGTTACACTGACTGCACACGAGTTCTGTGCACTGTCCCTTTGGTGTGATTTTCTAGACTTGGTTAAGCTTTGTTTGCATAAGGCGGAGAAACAGCATGAAAGTAGCACTTGAGCAGGGCCTCAGAAAAGTTTCAAGTAACCATGTGTAGCCTATAAGACATCTATTTATCTTGAAATCCCTTGGTTTCCACTCGGATAACGCATCAATAAAGCGGGACTGCACCTGGCAATGTTAGCTTTACATATGGCGGAAGAGTACAAAATTAGAGGGAAAATAGATCTTACGCAGAGGTTTCAAAAGTGCTCAATGAACCGTGAAAGCCTATACAAGATTCTCCGAGTCACACTTTCTGTCTCTAGTGGCCCGCTGTGGACAAGGCGTAAGGCCAAAACAAGTGCCGCTAGAAAATTTCACTCGAGCACTTCTGGCCTATAGTCTANACGTGCCCTCTTCTTTCGTCGATCCTGATTCTCCGAGTCACACTTTCTGTCTCTAGTGGGCCGCTGTGGACAAGGCGTAAGGCCAAAACAAGTGCCGCTAGAAAATTTCACTCGAGCACTTCTGGCCTATAGTCTAGAACGTTCGTGAATTTTCCCAGTAGCTTAAACTAATCTCTCAGCTGAGTTATTTTACCCGCGTTCAATTACGCTGCTAAAGTAAGATCACCCCACTTCCTCACAACAATAAATTTGGTAATTTAGTCAACTTATTTTCATAAAAATACTGCAAGCTTAGGGTTATATCTTCAAACACCAAACTTTATAAGAAAGGTCCATTAGGAACGTTTAGATTTTGTATTTAAAAAACCGTGCTTTATAGTTTTTTTACTAACTGAAATAGCCTACATTAAAAAATATTTTCTATAACCCTTAATGAAATAATAAAGTTTTCATGCTATATCTCGGGAAACAACCAACCGATTTCTTTAAAATTTGGCGAAGAAGTTGTATTGTGGTAGGCCATATTTATTTACGTTTTAAGTTGTAATTCTTTTATTTACTAAATGGCGCGCATACAAACATTTAAGATTAGTGTGCTATATCTACGAAACCATATACAGATATAATTTATCTTTGTATATTTTATTTATGACAATAATCGAATGTGCTAATATACAAACTTATGTCCTCCATTTATGAATATCGTCATATGTTTAATGGAGGTTTTATGCCATAGCTCGAGGACCAATCAACCGATATGCGAACAGAGATCCCCCCTGCGGGATTTTTTGCAAATTAATGTCAGGTGAGTAAACTAAATATTTTGCCATATTTGCGAAATAATTCGACTACTTTCCATACAATTTTTCACACCTACATAAAGCAAAGTATAGATACATGATTTAAATGGGGTCAGGCAATGATTTAAAAAATGGCGGCAATATAAATATTTTCATATGTTTGACATATCTATTTAACAATTTATCAATATCAATCAAACTTTTTATGCTAGCATTATCTATTACAAAACATCGTGTATCGTGTACAGATCCTCTTTTTAAGCAAATTTGTAAGAAGGCCATATTTCAGAAAAATATTTTTATGCCATATCTTATAGACAAAAAAAACCGATTCCCATCCATTTTTTCACGCAAGTAGCTTTATGGTAGACCATGTAAATTTATGTGCTTTCGTAGCTCAGAAATTAATTTTCAAATTTATGGCCGATTGTATATTTCAGTTTAGTGAAACCTATTATTCTAAACGTTAGACTGATTACATCCCAGGTTGATGCTCCGAATCCTACCTCCATGATGCAGTTGATTTCAAGCTACCCTAATTTTACGAGTTTTTCTGAATTCGAATACCGGGTAAGCTACTCGTGTATTTTCATTGTCGTTGTACTGTTTCACACGTTTCTGGTTTCATCTCTAATGATAATGCTGTCAATAAGACGTCAATGCCTACCTATCATCTAAGCTTTCAAGAACATCACTTAAAATTTATTTGAACCCATGTAGATGAAAGTAGACTGATTAGTTATCAGTAACTTCTTGTTTGATGCGGAACCATCTGCCAAAGTTTGTCGGTGGAGTTCATATCCCTCCTGTATATAGGAATCCGCAGAAATTATTCTGAGCGCTAGTTTGAAAACTCTTAATTTAACATGAAGCTATAGGCTTTTCAAGGCAAAGTAAGCACTTTTGAAAGCCCTCTCATTTGGAATAACAGTTAATAAATGTATTTTATTTTAGTCTTAAACATTAAATTCCTAATGTGGTGGAATAAACTTATTGTATCCATTACTAATATTGCAGAATTTATTTTAAAAAGTGGTTAAACTATAAAAAATGTATGAATGGAAACGTAACCAGTGGCCTCAAAAGTGCTCACTTTACTGTGAACAGCATAAACACTGAAGAGCCAAAAAAAACTGCTTTAGGTGTGTGTATGCAAATAACAGAGGTATGGAACCAATCAGAGTAACGCGATGCGGTCGGCAGCTAGATCGGTTACTGCTGCTACAATCGCAGGTTATCAAGTTTTAAGTGAGTTTGAACGTGGTGTTATAGTCGGCGCACGAGAGATGGGACATAGCATCTCCGAGGTAGCGATAACATTTGGATGTTCACGTACGACCATTTAACGAGTGTACCGTGAATATCTGGAATCCGGTAAAACATCACATCTTCGACATCGCTGCGGCTGGAAAAAGATCGCGAATGAACGAGACAAACGACGACTGACGAGAATCATTAAACGTGACAGACGTGTGCAACTCTTTCTCAAATTGGCGCAGATTGAATTTGTGGACTGCCCTGCAGGATTCATGGTGTGAATTGCCTCCTGCATACCTTCAGACTTTAGTCGAGTACATGCCACGTCGTCTTGCGGCACTTCTCCGTTCCCCGCGGGGGTGGGTAGGGGGGCATACACGTTATTAGGCAGGCGTACCAGTTTTTTTTGGATCTTCAGTATATATCGATATTCTCACTACGGCAACTGCGACATTGAACTGCATGTGTACATTAAATAAAACTCTATTATTCCTTATACGACTGAAAGCATTCGTAAACTTCGCCATCCCAACAATTACTTCCCAGAATAATGGCTTATTATTTTATATTTTTCCACGTCCATTCCCGGAATTGCAGGAGAATGAAGTGCACAATGAAGTGGAGCTGGAGCATCGACCGCAGAATCTGGCAACAGCTAGTCTATATATTTTCGGAACTTGTTCTAGCCTCCGTTAAACACTCATTCCTGCTTCTCCCGCATTCCCTCTCCACTCTTTTCGCTTCGCCTTATAGTTTCTTTCCCCTCCATCCCCTCCCTCCCAAAACGAACTATAAAACAAGCCAGTTTATTTCCTATCCCGCCCACTGTTTTTCCTTCCATCAGGAAATTCGATTTCCAGCAGCTCGCTCGTTCTGCGACTCTTGTCTTTACTCGTGTCCACCGCGTGTCCATCTCTCTTTCTCTCTCTCTTTCTCTCCCTCTCTCTCCCCCTCCGGGAGACAGGCGTACACACTAACACACACACACTCATCTGTCAGTCTTTATATTCTTCCGCTGCGGGACTCATTTCCTCGTTATTTGCTCCGTCACTTGCGCGCTCCCAACTTGTTTTAACGAGAACGGCAAACCACAACTCGCCCCCTCCCGCTACTAACTGGTCGACGTCGTGCTTCGAGGACTGCAGTAGGGGGGAACTCTCCAATGTGCCGTTTGACGAACAAACAAACGCAGTAGTGCTACTGCTCCAGCCGAAGAGTTGTTATATGTCCCACTAGGTATGTATTTGCTCTCTTGCGAGAACGCTGTGTTATACATCTCGGTATACAGCAAATATAACGTATTGTTTCATTTCTTTGCATGCGAGTCTGTATCCTAAAACAGGTATTCAATCTAAAGTAAATAATTTTATATTGCTTAATATATTTGTTTTCAATGCCATCGAACGGAAGAGTGAGTGGGTGAAGAGATTTGAGCGGCTCATAACAGCTAGGTCTTGGGAGCCGATGAATGTCATTGAGGTGAGTATGCAGCAACGCCGGAATGATCGGGCAGGGGAAACGGGAGATCCCCGAGAAAACCCGCCGACCAGTGGCCTCGTCCGGCACTATTCTCAAGTGCGAAAATCTTGGAGTGACCCCACCGATAATCGAACACAGTTCTCCTAGGTGGTAGGTAAGTAGTGTATCCACTCAACAACAGCAGCCCCGTCACCGTACGGACAAATGTCATGGGTAAGGAAACACCAAGCATTCAAAAATGGGGAAGGAAATCGGCCGTGACTTAACGAGCTATCCCAGCATACACCTTCAGTATTTTTTAGGAATATTCCTTTAAAACCGAACTAAGGACGGCTGGTCCAGGAATATAACTCGGCTCCTAAAAGCAGGTCCAGTGTTTGACACAGTATCACCTCGCTCGATGTGAGACTGGAGATATTTTTTTCCTCATTAAATACTGCAGTTAAATTAAAGAAAAATTTATGCTTGTTGAAAAATCCATCGCAAAATCTCAACATCCTGGTTTCAGACCTCCTTTGCATTATTTTTCATTCATTCTCTTCCGGTGTACGCTGGTGTGTGTAAATTAACGGCCTATTTTATTCCCGGTAGCAAATTTCCATCTAGTTCTCCAGAATATTGTCGTGTGAAAAATTTCGTTTCTTGATTTGCAACACGCCAGACAGTTGCCGGATCCACCTCGCCCTGATTTTCAGACGTTACCGGTCGTCTTTGTGGAGCGGTGTAACATCAGGAGTGCAGCATCATCTTAATCACTCGGGGCAAGATGCAAGATAAACAGAGATCACCCCTCTCAGCCCTGTTTTCATGTTCACGTAATTGTAAATGTGGGGAAATTCTTCTAACATGCTGTTCATGATATCACGATGATCCTAAAATTTTACATCAAGGGTGCTGGCACAGTTATCAGCACTTTAATACAAATAGTATGATCTTCAAACAATAATAATTGTTTTTCTGTAATTAATAATAACCATTGCCTCAACTGGCATAGGCGGTCGTTTGTGAAATGCGAGATTCCTAGACAACTTGGCCTATCTTCAGATACTGAAGAATGCTTCCTATAAATTTAAACCGGGATTGATTCATTCTTAATCAGTTTCAGATGTAAGTACGTGGAAAAGAATTTCACCTTCCTTTACTTTGAACGTGATGGAAAACATTTTGACTGTAATGCATAAGTATATTTACATTCCGAGTGTTAATTTACGTATCTTTAAGACAATAAATGTAATGTTTGAAATCATGGGACCCTTGGTTGAATTGCGCATGACAACTGCGCAGTAAACTTATGCACAGCTCTACAATAAAATATTTTTTCAATATCGATCTTTTAAAAACACATGGCCTAAATGTTTGGTTACGGTAACTGTTTAGGCAAACACGTGCTTATAAGATACATATTTCTAAACTGGTTTTAATGTACCAGAGAAATATTTCACTATGCAAAATATGTTGGATATCGGTGAAAAGTAAAGAATTTTCACGTTCACGTATCACGTCATGTGATTTTGACCATGCTGGCAAGTTGTGGCCCAATGTTGAAGAGATTACTCAGAACACAAAAATCAGTTTCCCTCTTCCTTAGTCTGTAACAATACCTTCCAGTTTTCCCGTGGGTTTTCAGGATGTAAAATTCCTGACCTCTTCTCCCCATTTTACTTCCCCGTTTTATTAAGAGTTGCCTCTTTCTGTGTGTCACATATTTCCATTTTTAAATCCCCTTTGCATTGGGTAATTTATCTCTTTTTCTAAGTGTGTAAGTATGTCGCTTTAAAAGAAATATTTACAATCAATATTACGTTGGTAATTAACTACATATTTTATTTGTAATAAGCTGAATGTCAAAAGATTTTTATAAATGAAAATTTCGGCAGGAGGAAAATAAAAAAAAAGTTGTCTTCTCGGCAAGACGAGTATTTACATTCCTGTTTGTAATGCAAGTAACGGAAAATATTTTTTTTTAATGCAAAATATCTAAATAAGATTCATATGCAAAATAAAAAAAAAAGTATTATATTTTATCCGTATATAATTTGAAGCTTTTGACGTTGGTTTTTTATTTAGCTGCATCGTCTTTAAAAAAAACAGAACCAGTAACAATTGACGAAATATTTATCACTGCACTAAAATTTGAATTTTGATTTAACACTCGTTTTACTATCGTTCAACTTTGCCATTGTACACAATATTTATATTAAATTAAAATTACTTGCCAGTCGGTCTCCAGTGAGAGGCGCCGATGCTCCCGAAGCGCAGGTCGACAGCGCCGTCAACGCGGTCGCCGCGACAGGATCTGCGGACTAATTGTAATAATTGTATTGGTTCGTGGCCCGACGCGCCAATGGGGTGCGAGCATCTCGCCACAATCAGTCACAATTAGCNGGGGACCACCCTGCCGCCTCGCGGTGGAACTTGATTCAAGGTCTCTTCGCGTCCCGTACCATGCACCTCTTCCTCCCATTAACCCCTCCGACACCGCACGAACCCTGCCCCCCCTTCCCCTTTCGCGCCCCGGGAACTCTCCAGCCATGTTCCAAAGTAATTCCAACTCGTAGCAGGCAGCACCTCACAGCTCTCTCCCACTTCTCCTCGCTAGGCCTACCTCCTATTCTGCTCCAAGCCCTCAAATTCTTCCTTGTTAGACGAGAAGCAACGTCCCGGCAGGTCCTGCAGGCACTATCTCGCCCGCCCCTGAAATTACTTGCAATTAGCAACCTAACGATGTCATTTATCAACCTCCCCCCTCCCCTTCCCATCTTAAAACCACCGCCTTCCCCCGACCAACCCCCGGCAAAACACAGTATCGGTAATCCAGTTCTTCCGCGCGGGGTACGTCCATTATCACCTTGTTTGGAAGTCGGTATTTACTGGTTACGACGCTACGTCCCTCGCCGACCCCCCCACCCCCTAGGTAATCTACTTCTTCTCGCTGTTGACGACCTGGCGGAGCGATTCTCATGTCCCTTTTTTTTCCGCTCGTCGGGAGTCCAGTTATAAGTCTATTCGCTGTTTCTTCACACTTTTTGATTCAAACCTTTGAAAAATCACCCCACGAGTGATGTTTTTAGTTATTTCCTACACGTGCCATGTATCACAAGCGTTTTCTACCTCTGTTAACAAGAGAGTATTATATTGTTCGTAAAATTGAGGTTTTACTTATATTTTATTTATAAATTGTATTATTATTTTTATAATAATTATATGTATATATAATCAGAAAAGGGGTGTGATTGTGGTGCTTGGCAAGAAATAGTTCTCGTGCATACATTATTTCAACTGAGCGCGCACGAATCCTGCGCGTTGCCCTATGGAGTAAATTTCTAGGCTCAGTTTAGTTTAGCTTGCACGAGGCGGAGGAATATCCTGGAAGTATAAATACAGAAGGTTTTCAGAAAAGTGTGAAGTAACCCTGGATGGGATTACACGTGAGCATCGCTAGCCAGTCGCAGCGGAGCTTGCGATAGGAGGGCGCGCACTGCACTCTGCGCCGTGGCAACTTCTCCGCCCCGCTTATTGTTTCCTGCTGTTTCCGGGACGTAGGTCGGCTCCTGATAAGCACAGAAGGTGTGGTTGAGAAGTATAGATTTTACAACATCATTTATTTAACAGGAGTTTTGAACAGACGAGGACAGAAACGAGAGAAAGCAATACGGAAATAGACAACGCACAGCACAGCAGCCAGGAGATTGGCTATCCTGTTGTTTGCGGAAATGTGTAAAACAAACGCAAAACATCAGTAATTTCTGTTACAAAAACAATACAAAGTATATCAGATGAGGAAAGTAAACAAAACATCAAAATTGATTATAATAATAAAAATAGATTATAATAATAATGAAAGCTAAATATATGACAAATACAACCAACAACATGGAAATGACAATAACTTTGATGGACGAAAAGTAATTAACTAGAAAAGATAACAGTAACCAGCTGGGACAAAAATAGAAGTTGACTTGCTTCGCATGCTGCCTTGTGACAGCGACAAAGGGCAGAATTACGTGCAAGTATAGCGTGTGAAGCTAAAAAGATGGTTTAGTGCAGGACATATTACCACCAGGGGAGTGACGGATGGATAGTTAGTACCATGAATAGTGAAACAACGAGAAAGGAACAGTGGATGGGAAAGGAAAACAAGTGTGTGTTTAGCGTGGTCTGCGGCACCGCGAAATCACAGGAGTAAAATGTTGTAGAAATAGAAGAAACTAGGAGAGATGCGGAGAGGGAAACTGCCACGGAGAATTCCGGGAGAAAGAAAGAACACTACAAGAAGAGGAAGGAAGGGAAATGTGCGTGGAGAGGTTTGGACGGCTCCTAACATCGGAGGTCTTGAGAGCCGATGAGGGCAAAGCGAGGTGACGATGGAGCAGCACCAGCATGCCAGGGGGAAAGTGAAGCGGGAGATCCCCGAGAAAACCCGCCGAACAGCTGCATCACCCTGCACGATTCGCAGGTGCGAAAGTTTGGCGGAAACCCCCTGCGGAGAATTGAACTCGGTTCTCCTTGATTGGAGGCGAGAGCTCTAGCCGTTGTGCCACCACGGCTCCTAAGAAAATAAGCGAATTTGAATCGCTACCCATATCACGACTCAAATGCTGAGCTTCTGCTCTTTGACCTACACTGCAAAACCTGGAACAGTCGAAAGTGTTCCACCGGAAAAGAGTTGCGTCGCACTGGAATGAAATTTCGCTGACTTAACGACACCCGCCTAGCTGGTGCGAGATCTGTTATGCAGCATGTCTAAAACACGCGCTGTAGGATGTTTTCGAGCACAAAACTGTGGAAGCAGACCATTTTCACTAATAAAATCAATATAATTACCCCATGGTTCTATTTTAATTAAAGTGAGGGAATTATTCCAGGGCAGTAATTTAGGCTGGTGTTAGATGAGTTTTTAACTTTCCAGTACATTTTAGTAAAAAATTATAATTAATAAAAAAAAATTAATTTAAGGTGTATTATGTTAGTATTTTTCTTCTGCTGATATTAGAAACGGAATTTTTGAAAATCGATTAAATCTTATTTTAAAAGATTGATTGTTATGCAATGTTACGGCAGCAATCTTTTTTTTTTTCTTTTTTTTTTTAGGAATCGATATACTTCTTTTGAAATTGTGTTTTGATGCAGCGGCCCCTTTATGTCTCGTTTAAACTTATGAATTTTCTTGAGTTTTAGACTTTCGATTTTAAGAATTGTTCAATTTTTTTTAATGCAATTTAATTTTTAGGTCTTTGACATTTTTATGAGTTAATGGTTAATATTATTTTTGGCTGCATGAGTTTGTTCTAAGGTATATTATACTAGCACACTCTGTCCGCACAACTGGCCGGAAAAAGATTGAAATTCGATAATGTTGTAAACAAATTTTTCCGTCCGTTTTCGCCGTGCGTCGTGGGCGGGCGTCAGTGGGACGCCTCCGTAGTAAAGTGTTGGTCCCCATTGCCCGGACCCACCACTACTAGACGAGCGATCTGGACACACTTGCTGCACTAGTTGCAGAAGACATGTACTACGTATATTGTTGAAACCTCAGAAAGATATAAATTGACTCAAAGAACAAAATTTAGCAGAGCCTTAAGTGCTCACTTTACCGTGAACAGCCTATAACCTTCTTCCACAGGCTTCTTCAGAGTATAGGCTGTTTACGGTAAAGTAAGAACTTTTGAGGTGTCCTAGTTAAGTTTTTCCTATAAGCTATTTTTTATCGTTCCACCATTTTTCAAAACAAATATTCCCATGTAAGTAATAAACACAGTATATAATTCACAGGACTCACTCGAACGTCACTCGACAGAGGCGGGCCCGGTGGCCTAGCGCCAGATGCGCTCCGGCTAGTGTTCTGCGGCTCGTAGATCAGCAGCCGTGTCTCTAGGCGGGGGTCTGACACCATTACCGCCCCGGAGAGCGGCAAAAATATCACGGTTCCCGACTGCTCTTCTTCTTCCCTGTTTGTTGTGGCAGCTGGTGTTGATGCGGAGGTGCACCGGCAGTCCGCCTGGCTCCAGGAGTCTTCGCTCTCTGGACCACGCGCGATTTTTTTTCTAATCTACTCTTAATCTAAGTGTTATGTCTGCGTCCGAGGAAGGGACGGGAGCTTAGTGCGTCATACGCCTACAGGGGAGGGAAGTCATGCAAGGAGAACTGCGTCGCAGCAGCGAGGTGTTGCGGACATCTATTAGCATCATCGTTCTACGAATGTTATAGATCCTTTAGTTCCAGGCTGTCTATGAAAAAATAACTACCTTAGGCGGTTTTAAGCATTTTGTCTGTAATACGTTCAGAGTCAACGAAAAAAGCGAGTGTTCATTAAAATGCGCTGACTTAGGATTATATGCATATCTACAGGAAATTCGCATTATTCTTTAAGTGCAACTTTGGCGCTTTGCCTCGACTCTTCTGCAGACTGACTATACAAACTATCAGCACTGTAAGAACTATTTTGAAAATACCCTCTACAAGTTTGCCGGCTTATGAATTCTTTGAGTTTGAATGGAATGTGTGATTAAAACGTGACTAGACTGCTGGACGATATAACAAATATTTTCCGGATAATTTGGATTTTTTTTCAACCTTCATATAAACAAGCAACGATAAATATTTCCTTGTTTTCTGGTATATCACACGGAGTAAAAGAAAATATCAAATAAGCATAGTCTTGGTAACATTGACACGATGACGGTAGTGTATTATAACTCAGTCAGTTAATGTTGTCTTCTCAATTCTTGGCTAAGATTATTGAAACAAAGCTCCATATTCGCGTAGTAATCTCGTTTAAAACACTTTTATGGTGCCATTTATATTTATTTGTTTCCTTTTTGTAAGTTTAAAGTGGTTTATTTTTCTTGTGTCATATTATTGGGGGATATGTATGAGTTAATTTTCCACATTTTTTACAAACGTGCTCATACAAATCTAAAGTTGTGAGCAGTTTAGCGAACTCAGGATGAGTGGGTGCTACGACCATTTGCCTAGGCATGAGCAACCGACGCTTACTCACTTGTGTACGCTACACACATGTTTATCCTTATTGTTAAGCAAGTTGTGAAATTATTATAGCCAACGTTAAGCGTAGGTTCCAATGCATATTTTTTTTCAGGCAGTCGGAAAATGCTTATGTATTACAAGGAGAAAATATACTCATTGACAGGTAGTTAGTGACCGCTTTCTTATATTTGCCTCTAAGCAATTATTGAAGCTAAAGTATTTTTAAGCAACAAATTATGTAATATTTTTATTTTTTTATAGCGGATAAATTTTCATACTAGCGAACCGGCCCGGCTTCGCCCGGTTACCATTGAGTTTTACAGTGATACACTTATTAACAAATTGGGAAAAGACAATTGATTTATGTGAAAACAGAATAAAAAAATTAGACTATGTTGACCTACGTTTTTAACTAATTACGGCAACAGAAAAGAAAGGAAACATTTTTTACCCGATAGACAAGACGTAAGGTATTGTTTTTGAAGTGTATCTGTGCAACTATCGCGTAGTTACCATATTTCTACTTTCCAGCGTCGATGTATAAAATCGAAACGTGAGTTTCATAAAGTGGCAGCTTTGAAAATAAGTGTAACCTAGGTACCACTTTTTGCGCTTGGATGAGGGATTTTAATCGGTCGTCAAAGTTAAACAATGTTCCCAGCGGCACACAATTGGATGGGTGACCGTTCAGTGGCATAACATCTGAGCGCTTCTGGGCTTCGGAGAGCACATTAAACATTCGGTCCCGGTTGTTATCGATTTATAGCAGTCGTTAAGCCATTTCAGAGGTTCTTGGGCGGCCTGATAAACTCTGACACCAGGAAAAAAAATTTGGTCACGTTCCTAGCCGTTGCAGAATTACGTTTTGTTGTTATTCCACAGGAACCGTACAATTTTCCGTGATAAAAAGTATCCTTTGCCCTATTACAGGACCTAAATTACATATATACGGAATTTCATCAAAATCCGTTGAGCCGTTATGGAGCTGAGTGGTAACAAACATACACAGAGACTTTCGCATTTATAATATTAGTAGGATGAAATTATTGTATTGTATTAGTTTCAAATCTGAGTCATTAAATGTATTGATGAAATTGGGAAAAATAATAAGTCTTCGGAAAAATTTATGAAACAATTTTCTCTCTCAAACCTTTTTATGAATGTATTGTCATCTTTAAGGTAAAACGTTAAACGGAGAGCATTTATTACTGTGGTTATATCGGCTTCAAGTGGAATCAGTCCCCTGCATTTTGGATTCATCCGTTTTCCTATGTAAGTTTTAGTTTAAAAGGTTTTAGTGTTCCACGTGAAGGTATGACGAATGGAAATTACAACTCGGTTAGCTCAGTTCGGTAGAAGCATAAAACTATTTTAAAGGGCGACGAATAAATAAAGTTAAGTTCCGGTTTATTTGTTCTATACTTATATTTATCAATCAATTGAAACAGTTCACAGACCATCGTCTTGTACGCAGAGTACGAACAGATTTTACAGGCAACCAAGCAAAACATGGTAGCAGCGCTGCAGTGGTTAATTGATTGGTTCACGTCTTGTGAATTGTCATCGCCCGAAGAAAAATAGAGGCAGCGACCTCCCACACCGGTGGAGAAATAATCAAGCAAGTTCAAGTTTGCTGGTGTGGGAGTTATGCGCCACGCCCGACGCGGCCTCGACGAGTGTTGGTTATCGACTGCTCGAGCACTGAGAGTCTACTGCTAGTCGGCGATATGTACACGGAGTATTAGTCTCTGCGCACGTATCCACCCCTCTCCATAGTGTATCAAAAATAACCAAATATGGGCATAGCGAGTGTCGCCACGCCATATCGAACTGTGTAGCCCTTCGAACTGCGTCGTAGGTAAAACATAATCCAAACCTTCTAGTACGCAAACTGTTGACGCAGCTCGGAAAATTTCTATCACTTGTGCTGACGCATAACAAAAACTAAGATTTTATGAAACGTCAAAACGGATTCCCGATAAACGAACTACCATGATAACTAACTTTCACGGCTTTAATTTCAAATCCCGATATTTTACAAAGCCCCATTTAACTAAAGAAAATTAACCAAATATCACTTTAATTAATAACATTGCCTCATTACGAGGTTTAGAAATATTCGCACCACAGAACATAAATATTAGCACATAAATGTTAATCTAACTGTTACAGATTCACTCCCTTGATTTATTTTTTGCCGGTGTTTGCCGGGATAAAATAAGCGATATTTTTTTGAGGCAATTACCGAAATCATACTAGAAGCAGAAGTGAGGCAAAGCTGAATTTAGAGAATGTACGCAGCTTTTTCCAATGCCTTTTTGAGTCTTAAAATGTAATACAAAATATTTATAGCAGCTTGTGGGAATCTCTACTTATGTAGCAACACATAGTTGGCCACCTGTGGTTTTACAGCTGGCATTGGTGGGTGATTTCTGACCCAGAAAACTACAAGCTTTACACAACCGGCCATCTCATGGTTAACTGCTGGCAACACGATAGTGGGCATACTATTTATGGCATACTGATGGATAATAAACTGGTGGCTAAAAGCAGGTAAACTACTAATGTCCCGCAAATGGCATACCAGCTTTATTGCAGCAATGGCAGTACTTAACCGAACCATTTTCTTTCAGCCCCTGATCGCATGCTTTCTATAGATAATCTTATGGCTCCATAAGCCTACTGATGACTCAGAAGTGGTAGCTACTGTGATGGACTGCGGATGGTTAAAGCATACGCAAATTGGTATTTTCCACTTGTGGGACAAGTATGAATAATAGGTGTCGCCACTTACGATCCAGCAGTGGTGCCTTGTGTATTAAAAATGTTGGTCAACTGTTTACCAGCTTAGGATGCGGCAGTATACCATTAGTGGGCCACTTGTGGTTTACTATATGGGTATAAATTTAGAATGGTAGATACTGATCACCATAATTGCGGCGGAGGTGAAGTAAATAATCTAACATATATCCCACTAAATGCCTGGATTTGATATTCTTTAATGGTTTCATTTGAAGAAACATAGAATATAACTTTTTTTGTTTGATGAATACCATCAACCATTTATCTACAAAATATTTAAAAGATTTTCCGAAATAACTATTTTTCTTCAGATAACTACTGTAATTGATATCTTATTAAAATTTTGCGTATTTTTATCTGAAATGATTTCAGATGCGTGACCAACTGCTTTACTTAACAAAAGTACTGTAAATAAGGTTTTTATCTGAATTTGACTTGTAATTGCTGAACTGAAGCTATTATTTTAATTATTAAATGTATTGCTCCAATTTGTTGTTGTCAGAGTGTAATAAAATGTTCTGCGTCTGCAATAAATCCATATTTGTTTTGCAATTAATATGTGAACATTAATAAATTGGCTTCAAGAATTTATAATTTAACCACATTTCAAAACGCAAACATTTGCATATACATACGGTGTACTTTTGTTTCATAAAAAAATTAAATTGCTTACACAATCATATAATTTTATTCACATGAACGTCTCTCATATTTCATAAACAATTTTCAGTACTGTTTACAATAAGAATTGAATATTAGTGTTTTAATAAACTCAAAATGAGAAGGCTGTAAGAAGACATTAAACCTCACCAACCATAATAAAAAAATTTAAAATTTTTAATCATACTTGAAATTAAATTCTCTCGTAAGAGACTGTGCAAAGCTTATTACCAGCGCAAAACAAACTAGAAAAATTGTCCTACAAGGTTATGTCATCAGTCATTCCAACAGAAGTTATTTGTACACTGAATGATCGTTCGTCAGAGAACATCTGGCTTGTAAGTGGGATCATCCATAAGTACACTGCTGGACAAGGTAATCGCTACACCCATATGCAATGAAATCAAAACCACATACACTACAAACTACGCAATTCAAACGGTTAAATTTCCATCACAGAAACATCGCTATGCCACACATGATATAAGGGACGCTTGTGGTCGATAGCCAGTGATGAAAATGGCCGTACAACAGGCTGGAAAAACAGAAGTGTGCACGTTAAGAGACACACCAGAACGCCATGGCTTCATGCTTGCGAAGAATATCACCAATCGGACCCGTTTGAACGGAGTCGGACTGCATGAAGTCGGATGGTCGGCTTGTCGTATGGCCATGCATCTTGGCGGCACAGTCACCACTGTGACACAAGGTGTGCAGCCGTAGATATATAAAGGTCGTGTGTGACGTAGATTAGCTACTGATCCCGCCACACGAACCCCAGGTAGATAAGATCGTGTATCCGTCGACGTGCAGTAGCATAACGTGGCACCCCATCCAGAGCGATCCTGCATCGTGTTGGACCGGCGTTGCGTTTGCCGGTCTCATCAAGAACCGTCCGTTGTCATTTGAAGGTGGCCTAAACGCGTGGCGTCCATCGCGCTGTTTGACTTTGACTCCCGGAATCGTGCGTCACGCCGTTGACGGTGCCAGGAACGTACATGATCGGGCGGTGTTCCCTTCAACGTGTTCCTTCAATTGCTCGGTTCCTCCCGTGGAATGTTGCGTGGGCCTGACGATACTCGATGCGCCTTCATTGCAGTTCATTACATTAAACACGTTACAAAATACATTAAAATACTTATTACACTTATATTAGACCCATATGTCCTTAGTTATAATTTGTAAGACAAAATCCTCCCTCCTCAACAGCTCAATAATAAATCATGATTTGGTAGAGCACAACAGTATAAGATGAGGTTTATTAACATTAGGATTCTACTATTACTATAGGTGCGGGAGCTTTAAATTGTATACCAAGATGGTTATTCATTATATTTACCTCATGCCATTTTATTATAATTTAACTGGAAAGTCATCACCTTGTTAATGTTGCCGGAGGCAGTTCCACGATACGGTTAACGACGGCTGGACACACCCATCTTCCGTGGTCTTCTCTCTGCTCGGGTCGACGACAAAAGACGCTGTTCCGGGTGTTACGCCGGCCTATATCGGGCGCGTTGTTTTTGCGGCCCCGTTTACTGGCCAGTGGAGGGGATTTCTGCAAATGTCTTCTTTCTGCTCGGTGGTGTTGCAATCACTCTCGTTTCCTGGTTTAATGTTTGAAGGTGTGATCAGGCAGGCCGTTCAGCTAAGGCCTCATAACACCATAACATCTCCTCCAATGTTCACTAGCAAGATGCCCTCATTTCGCCCTAGAGTCCGTGTGGATTATTGGGAGTTGTGGGTTCATGTTGTGGCAGCAGGAATATGGATCGGGATGAAGTCCTCTTCGCTACGGTAGGAAACATTTTTGAAAGGAATTATAGAAGACGGATAACTTAGGTATAAGGAACTGCCAATTGCTTTCGTGCAGTCCTCGGGAAAGGTGGGCCGATCAGACGCTGGGCTGTGTGTTTAAAGTGACCTTGCGGTCCTTGAACCTGCATTTCCACCCGGAACAGCATCTTTTGTCGTCGACCCGAGCAGAGAGATGACCACGGAAGATGGGTGTGTCCGGCCGTCGATAACCGTATCGTGGAACAGCCTCCGGCAACATTAACAAGGTGGTGACTTTCCAGTTAGATTATTATAAAATGGCGTGAGGTTAATATAATAAATAATCATCTTGGTATTCAATTTAAAGCTCCCCCGATCAATAGTAACATCAATAGCAATTGTATAGTCCTAATGTTAATAAACCTCATCTGATACAGTTGTGCTCTACCGAATCATGATTCATTATTGAGCTATGCCCCCAGCAACCTTCACGTACGAATGGCTTAAAAGCTAGTTCGTAACAACTTGTATAAAGAAGTCGTCTATAAATAAATAATAAAAATTTTAAGCTATGTGGATTCTGCATAGAAAAAAATATTTTTCTTTGTTACGAATTTATTTTTATCCTGTTTCTTAACTTAGAAAGTAGAGAAATTATGGTTCTTTGCCGACACTAGCGCTTACCTAATGGCGTAAATGTCCCCTTTGCCAAACTTTTTACACTGATATTCCCAACTGTAGTAGGAGTAACCTTACCTAGAGTAGGGAACCATCCCACCATTCACCTGGAGTGATTTCGCGAAACAATGCAAAATCTAAATCAGGATGGCTGGACCAGTAATTGAACCCAGGTTCTCCCTAATACGAATCCAAATGACTGCCTCGCTGGATGCTCCTTTTATACCTGGTGAGGCACCTGAGGCAGGCCATCTGAATAACACCACCAACTTCAGGGATAGAAGAAGATGTTTCAGATACAAGTAGCTTGGGTCCAAGGCCCTAATAACGCGATACTGATAATTAACCCGTTCGTGGAAGGGTAAAAAGATACAAAGGTCAACGTCGCTAATTCAAATGGAAAGACAATATTTATTAACACCCATTGACAGTGCGTATGATGATGTAATAAATGGAATGACAACTTTTATTAACACACCTTGACAGTGCGTGAAGATGTAATACATACGATGACATTTGCCAGTCTTTCAAAATCGCTGAAGATAAATGACGAAGCAAACTGTGCCGCCACACGGAACAATGCGCCACTAGTCTGTGCTGTGCTGTTGTAGTGTTTAGACAACTTCATCCTGACGTTATTCGAACTGGCACGATGTACACGACAGCCGAAAGAGTTGATATGGTTATTATTTATGGCGAATGTCACCGCAACATTAAAGACGCAGTGAGATTGTATGCTGAGAGAAATCCTCATCGTGCCACACTGGCATGATCTGTCTTTGCTAACATAACAAACACAAATGTAAGAAACTGGAAGCGTGGAAAAGAAAAGACGCCAACTACGAAAAACAGCTACTGACGAGGTAAATGCAATTAACGTCTTAGCTGCGTTATAACACAATCCACATGTCAGCACGAGGCAGCTTGAACGTGGGAGTGGGATCAGTCAACAGAGTATTATGCGAATATTACATAGCAACAAATTTCATCCTTTCCACATATCACTTCATGAACAGCTACATGGAAATGTATTTAGGCATAGGCTACAGTTCTCCGAATGGCGTCTACGAAAACTACAAACCGATGACAGGTTCCTGTCCAAGATTTTGTTTACCGATGAAGCGTAATTTACAAACCGTGGGCAGAATAACCTTCGCAACATTCACTACTTGTCAGTTGACAACGCATAATGGCTGAGAGAAGTGGATAAACAGAGACCATGGTCTGTAAATGTGTGGTGCGGTGTTGTACATAATCGCCCATTGGACTCTATTTTATTGATGGGACAATTAATAGTATCAAGTATTAACAGTTCTTAACAGAAGTTCTGCCGCAGTTCTTGGAAGACATCCCACTGGATATAATGCAATTCATGTGGCACCAACACGAAGAATATCCCGCTCATTCTGCACAGAGGATTACAACGGTTCTAATAAACAGAACTTTCTGTGGTCGTTGGATCGTTCNGAATATCCCGCTCATTCTGCACAGAGGATTACAACGGTTCTAATAAACAGAACTTTCTGTGGTCGTTGGATCGTTCCGTCCGGTAACACTAAATAGACTGCACGTTCCCCAGACTTAACGCCTAAGGAGTTTTATCTGTGAGAAACATTAAAGCAACATGTCTACAGAGACACACCAACGACTCCTGAAGGCATGGAAGATCGTATAACACAAGCATGTTCTGCGATATGTCCACATGAAATTCGACGTGCGGTATTGTCTGCTCAGGATCGCCTTACAGTATGCACAAGGGCACCCATTTGAAGACGTAATAACATAATACATTAACAAAGGAAGCGTAGTCTGAGTTTAAACAAACGCCAGCTACAGGACGACGCTACGTCGACCCATTGTTCCGTGCGGTGCAGAAGTTTGCTTCGTCATTGACCTTCAGCGATCTTGAATGACAGGCAAATGTCATCGTCTTTATTTCATCTTCATACGCACTCTTCGAGGGGGTTACTAAATAATATCATTCAATTTAAATAAACTTAGTTGACCTTTGAATCCTCCGTTCCCTTCCATGCACGGGGAAATTATCACTATCAAGTTATTAGCGCTTTGGACACAAGCAACTTTTGTCTGAAATATTTTCTTCAACCACGGAAATTTGCAGTGTTTTTTTTGACAGGGGGCTTACCTTAGGTGCCTTACACGGAATAATTAAAGGATTGGTCTTCACAGATAGTTTAAATTCGCAAAACCTGTATCATTCAAATAAATATTACAAGTACATTGACAAATAAAAACAGGAACATATTTATGAGTTGGGAACCTGAACACCACTAGAGTCAAAGGAAGTAGTTCATTAAATATGAGCTTGTGACATGGTTTACGTGTGTGTAAATCATGTCTTAGGCTCTCTACATCCCCCCTCCCCCCCGACTACTTTATTTATTTCTCTCATTTATATGAATTTTAATTTAGGCAGACGGTTCACAAGTTAGCTGCTTCTTATATTATCAGTGTCTGTGTTTTCATCCGTACCTAACACACCTGAAGAAAAATTCACATTTTTAATTGTGATTACCATGGGGAGGCCACGATAGATTTCCAGCAATCTGATACATGATTTTGAACAAATAGGAAGCATTTGTTATGCTCCTCCCGTGAACCTGGAGTTGTTTCCCGTACTTGAAACCGGGAATGGCGGGAGCGATAAGGGCGACACTGGCACGGACTTCTTGTGCCGCTGTGCGCATGGCTCTCAACTGTCATGCTGTGTTCTCATCGTGATGCGTGTTCCTACTGCTCTTGTAGCGGCGACTATAAAGTTTTATTGGTCGACAGTCAGGAGCAAAGTTCAGTACATGCTTCTATCGTAGTTTCGATCCTGTCTGAGTGTCCTACCTCCTGTCTTATTTAATATAAAATTATATTAAAGTGCCATTTAAAAAGTCTGAATCATTCAGAGTAAGTAATTTTATCAACCACAATAATATTAATATTAATCCTAATAATTACAAATTTAATAATACTAGTAAATATATTAATAGCAAATAAACTTTTAATCGACCGCGAAAAAAGCTCACCACTCGAATGTGGATTTGACCCGAAATCTTCCTCACGAATTCCATTCTCATTCAAAAAGTTTCTAATTGCTGTAATTTTCTTAATTATCGATATTGCACTTTTACTATCTATAATACCAACAATAATAATATCAGAAATAAATCAATGAATAATAAAGGCAGTTTTCAACGATGTTGGAAAGCCCCCAAAATATTGTTTACAACATGGCTGATAACTCTAAAGTACTATTTCATTCAGGTCTGGAGTATGTTTTATTTTTGTAGGTAAACACAGTGAAGACACGTTCGATAGGTTCGTTAAAAAAACGTGTTTCAAACACACTGCAACAGTAGTTCAAGCGCCAGGCAAATGAACTCTTTAACACTTATACCTTGACACTTTACTTTAATACTGCATGGCTGCAGTGTTTAACTGTCACCCACTGATGAAAATAAATGCGATTCCATCGCATTGATTATTAAATCCTGTAGGCCCTAGTAATTTACGAGTTTTTACTTCTTTAGAATATTTGAGATTGATTTTAATTCCATGAAATTATCCCTTGTGTTGCTCAAGGGTCATCGTGTGCCCTACGAGCTCTGACGTCACGTTCATGTGAACAGAAGAACATATTTGAAATATTTCGCGGTGAACCTCCAGCATAACTTGATATAAGAGCCTATTGAAAGTTCTGTACAGAACAGAAACATTAAAAATTATTCTGATGTCTACGAATTACTTCCCATAGTTCGGTGAGAACGCCTGCAGTTATACAATGCCTGGTGGTTTTACGCAAATTAAACTGAGAAAGCATCGAAAACGTCTCAAAAACTTTGCCGATACACAGAAATGATTTGCTGTCTCCATGCGGTAGAAACAAAGCATGCCTACAAAGTCACGTTGCCACAGCTCAAACTGTTTAAGAGATATAGCACTTTTAAATTCAACCGTACTTAAAAAACTGAGAGAAGTGAAGAGATTTGGGCGGCTCTTGACATTGAGGTCTTGAGATCCGATGAGGGTGAAACGAGGTGCGTATGGAGAAGCGTCAGAATTAAAGGGCAGGGGAAACGGTAGATCCCCGAGAAAACCCGCTGACCAGCGGCATCGTCCGGCACGATTCCCGCATGCGGAAATACAGGATAGACCTGCCGGGAATCGAACCCGGTTTGCTTAGGTCTAACCACTACACCACCACAGCCCCACCCCTCTTAAAATCGTACATTTTAGAGTATAACTTGAGGTAATTTTTAGGTGGCTGGATTTAAGAGCGTGCCAAATTGGATTGGCATGTGTTGAATCATTTCGGGAATATTGAAAATCTTAATGTTGGAATACAGCATCACTTTTTGCGTAACGTGTAGTTGATCTTTTTCTCGTTCTTGTTCGATGGTTGAGTTCTGGACGGGCATTGAGCACTTTACAAAGTAAAGTCGTCTGTGGTCGGGACTGATATAGTTCCTTCACCTCGCCCCCTACGTCCAGGCGACCCGTACAAATCACTGACGGAAGGAGGTAGGACGGCCAAGACGCCGTGTTAGCTGCAAGGGGCTACTTCCTCTTCCGGCTCAGCATCGCGCATTTCGTGGAACGACTCGCCACGCGGAGCCGAAAAGCCTCCCTCCGCCAAGAGGTGAAGAATGTTGCTGGGGACGCTGATCCCATGCATTGGTCCATCGAGGGCAGTTTTGTTCCCCGGCGCGGCAGAGGGGGGACTACTCGAACGGTGCGTGCGATGTTGAACAGAGGAAGGGGGGACGGTGAAGGATGGCCACCACAATCCGTCCAAATATACCTCGCGTTGCCATGGCGATGTGGCAATCATTACGCTCCCCCCTGCTCCCTCTTTTCGCGTCCACCCTCGGTCACCNATTAAACTGTGACACCGTAAAAACCAACTGTGTACTCGTTATGCATGGATGTGTATAGTTACGTAAAATTTACACAAGTTCGGGACGATGATATTTCTGGTTTCATTAACCATTTTTGCATCATGCAAGCCGACGGAAACATATACGATGTTCCGCGACGAAACCTACAATTTTCGCCACCGTGTTCTAGATATCATTAGCAACAATGTAACATACGCTTGTAGGCTATGAAGTCCCGTTTCAAATTTAAAGTGACGGATATTCAATAAACACAACATGTGTAACTACTGGATACATTAATTGACACGGAGTATATGACAGAGGTTTGATACAAGCTTTTCAAATAAGGCTCCATCTGGCCATAACGAAGCTAGCGATGCGTTGCAAAATGGCGTTCTGCCACTGCACGTCNACAGAGGTTTGATACAAGCTTTTCAAATAAGGCTCCATCTGGCCATAACGAAGCTAGCGATGCGTTGCAAAATGGCGTTCTGCCACTGCACGTCTGCAAGTTCATTTCGGAGTTCAGTGTCGACGTCAGTGATCGCCCGTATCAACTGGTCCCGCTTGTCTTGTTTTCCGTCCGCTGTACACCCTACTCTTCAGGCAGCCCCATAAAAAGAGTGAAATGGAGAGAGGTCAGGAGACCGCGTCGGCCAAGGGACTGGGCCACCACTTCTTATCCACCTGAGCGGGTAGTATTCATTCAATAATGTGGCCACAGGCCTGCTGATGTGTATAGGTGCCTCATCCTGATGCAACCACATGTCACGTCGTACTGCTAACGGCACATCTCCCAATACGAGTGGTAAGCCAGTTTCCAGAAAACTGTCTGTAGTAATGAGCATTGAGATTGTCCTGTATTAAATACGGTACAATGAGACGATTGCCACGTAATCCGCACCACACATTCACTGAAAGTTATTATTATAATTTTTTTCTTTTTTTTTTTTGGAAATTCGTATTTATTGCCTTTCCGTCACTGTTATTCTGGAACATAGCTATATTGCCTACATGTGTATAACTTTTTGTTGTAGTTTATAACATCTAGAGCACACTGGCGGAGCTTGTACGTTACGTTGCGGAACATTCTTTATGAAAGAAGTCTCAGAAGATTGTATTTGAACGGAGCTGTAAACACTATAACAAACTATTAATTTTAAAATGGTAAGCAAACAAGGATATAAATTTATTTACTTTAAAAATGCATGTTAACTGATTTGAGAAAATTCATAAAAGTTAATATTTGCATATATATTGGTAATTTTAGCGAATTAACTTTACCGTTTACTGTCGATGTTCACTGAATGACAGTGAACATCACAATTTCAAATCGTTGGTTCCCAGTTCACTTCGCTGATTTGTCAGTCAGTAGCCATTCAGCTCACTGACTTACGTCAGTAGTTCAAGTTTAGGTCATAGATTAAAGATGACCTAGACTGATTTTCGTTCATTTTTTTACACATTTTCCCAAACATTGGAGAAAGAACTGTCTTAAGGACTGTCAGGCTCGCGTGTTTCACCAATGATTTGTTTTCATAACAAATCCAAGTATTCACGAAAGTTCACAACGTTTTGCGTAAATTAATAACAATCGTATTTACGTTACAACTCAGTTAAAAGTAGTACGCTAGCATTCCGAAGATCACCTTTAAATAAAGATCATACTAACCCTAGTCGAAGCCAGGTGTTTCCGACAGTTCAGCACAGAAAAAGGTATTTCAGTGTCCGGGCACACAGATTGGTACAGCGAAGCTATAATGCGCACCCTACACCGTATGTACTCTAATGTTGGTATTGCAAGCAATCTCAGACGCATGAGCAATAGATTTACAGTACGTTTTCTTCAGGAGAGCGGATTCTCAGCAGTGGCCCAGAATACCAAAAGAAGGTATTTCTAGGTGAGATGCCCCACCGGGAGAAATGCCCCAGTCGACGTAGTTTCCGAAGCAATCACTAAAGAGATCCTGTGATCAGTGCATCAAGTCAGCCGGAGTCGAGAGAAGCCACAGTGAAAGTTTCGTCCGTTTCATTTTATTTCCACGTGTGTTACAAGGTGACTTAAGCTAAGGCACGTGGCAGCATTTATCTCGCTTGTTATAATGCAAAGGTACGGACGTTTGCGTGGGATTTGTTTCCTTCAGTCTATATTCCCATGTAATCAGTCAGAACTCGCACATGGGGTTTAGTTGTTACTGATGATGTCATGTCGGCCATCTCTGTTAGTGTATTGTCCAGAACTGCTACTGGGGCATCTCTCACGCACTAAAGGATAGACGCCTCACCTACACTACGTGGAATTGTCACGCAGAAATGTTTAAAATTTTTATAACATTAAGTGTTATTTTTTTGTAAATTAACTATTATTCAGGAGTTTTTTGTCTTAAAGAAGTGCTGATTGATTATGTTCACATATCCTAATAACCTTCTACGCATTTTAACGCTTATATAATTTTTAAAAATGGTTATTAAAGCACATGAAATATTTTAGATTAACTTTCACATGATCTATTACAAACATGTCTACCGTCTTACTGTAATTTAATTCGTTTAATTTTCTTTTGTTTTCAATTATGTATACAGAAATACCGAAAATGAACTTAAGGACACTGGAGCAGCCCAAGGGGCGTAGACAAATCATAATTTTAAATTAAATGAGCAATCACCAGAACACAAGGAAGATAAATTGGAGTAAATAATGCTGCAAGCTATTATGGCGTAGTCTCTCGAACCCTTTTCCACCGGAAACAGTCTGGCAACACGTTAAAGAATCCTCTTGGTCCACGATGTATGCTTGGAACTCAGAGAGAGAAACTTCTTGTTAGACACTTTCAAGACCTGGTAAAGCTGGTTTGGCACCTACCCGGGGAACCATGAGATCCGTAACATAGGACTATCCATTTACTAAAACACTTGGGTTACATTATCCGTCCAATTCAGAGACTAAAATGGCTGGCTATGATTGACTGCAGTATTTTTTTTAGACGAAATCCAGAACTGAGTATTAGGTAATATCAAGGTTTATCTGTAGCAAGAAGCGAGAGTTTGAACAGAGAAGCAGTTTGCAAGTTTTTTTTCAACTTTTGTCAGAATTATACGAAGAATATTAATTGTACACAAAACCAAGACATGTGCTTCTCATGAGCAGGACAGGCCTCTAAATCAATAAACTTGCAGGCGAAGTTGTTACCACGAAAGCTTCTAAGGACGATCACGTATTGAAACCTACGGAAAGAGAAGAAAATGTGACAGTAATAGCTTGGTGTAACTCTGAGGAGCAATTTATTCCTCCTGCTATCATTGTGAAGGGTGTCCAAGAAAAGAAGGAATTTTCTGATGGACTACATTCTGGCTCTCTGGTTTTTATGAATGAAATATCGTCGTATATCAGCACTGATTTTTTTCCAGTGGTTGGAAGACCATTTCGTTTCCTGGAAACCTGGTGGAAAGGCAATCTCGTTTCTCGATGTGCATGCATCTCATGTCAATTGTCATGAGTTGCTTGAATTAGCCCACCAGCCTGACATAATAATTTTATNCTCGATGTGCATGCATCTCATGTCAATTGTCATGAGTTGCTTGAATTAGCCCACCAGCCTGACATAATAATTTTATGTCTTCTGAGTCAAACCACGCAAAGCCTTCAGCCAATCGATCGCTCTTCCCTCTAGCCTTTGGAGCAAGACTCCAAAGAAGACACCCGCAAGCGGATTTTCCGTTATCCAGGACGAACGATTTCTTGGCTTCAAGTTGGTGATTTGATTGGCAAGGCTTTGGAACAATGCCGCTTCAGTAAATACGGTGGTTAATGGATTCCGAAAAACAGCAGTATTCCCCCTTNCTCGATGTGCATGCATCTCATGTCAATTGTCATGAGTTGCTTGAATTAGCCCACCAGCCTGACATAATAATTTTATATCTTCTGAGCCAAACCACGCAAAGCCTTCAGCCAATCGATCGCTCTTCCCTCTAGCCTTTGGAGCAAGACTCCAAAGAAGACACCCGCAAGCGGATTTTCCGTTATCCAGGACGAACGATTTCTTGGCTTCAAGTTGGTGATTTGATTAGCAAGGCTTTGGAACAATGCCGCTTCAGTAAATACGGTGGTTAATGGATTCCGAAAAACAGCAGTATTCCCCCTTNGGCAAGGCTTTGGAACAATGCCGCTTCAGTAAATACGGTGGTTAATGGATTCCGAAAAACAGCAGTATTCCCCCTTGCCGAAGATGTTATTCCTGAACACTTCTTAAGCATAAGCGATGAAATGAACAGCGCTACAAATACTTCCATAAATTAGTCTCGGTTCTGTTATCAGCAGACAACAGTGGGGACGTCTCAAGAAACTCCAACGAAGATACTGGCAACATATTTCAACAGTTATAGCAATGAAACCAAAGTTTCGAAAAGGAAGAAAACAGCCGGCTAAACTTCCAACGTCGAAGGCTTACTGTCAAGAGCGTAAATAAACTCAAAGCTGTACCGAAGTCTGTTAAGGGTGCACCAACAAATCTGACCACTGAAATGCAAAAGGAAAAGTCAAAAGAAAAAAAACCAACAAAAATAAATCTCTTCGAGTTTCAACTTATGATGACCTCGATGAAAGCAGCTGCAGTGAAGAAGTTGGCAATTGCATCCAATGCGGTGAAAACTATTACAAAACACAAGAAAAAAGCAGACTGTTTAAAATGTATCATCTGTGCAAAGTGGTTACACGAATCATGCACAATTTACTGTAATATTATTAACATAAGCAGTAGGAAAGAATAATATTGTAAAGAAATAATGAAGCACAAAAAAAATTTTTTTTAACTAATTTAATCTGATAGAGGTTTATGTATAATTATTTTGTTGTTATTAATTATTGTTTAATATGCTAACTTCAACAATTCACTGTTTTTTCGTTACAACTTTCGCTGTAGTGAAATGACCGGAAGTGAAGTGAAGAGATTTGCGCTGCTATTAAAATCGAGGTCTTGAGAGCCGATGAGGGTTAAGCGAGGTGAATATGGAGTAGCGCCGGAATGAAGGGGTGGAGGAAGCGGGAGATCCCTGAAAAAACCTACCGGCACTATTCTCACATGTGAAAATCCGGGAGCAACCCTGCCGGGAAACGAACCTGGTTGGCCTAGGAGGGAGGCCAGTATCTGACCATTATACCACTGCGGCCCCATGCCAATGAAAGGGATTCGTTAACTCAAACGTAAATTTGTTACGCAAACAACATCAGTTATGCTGCTTTTCAGCTTCAGTTGAGGAAAATTTAATTGTTTATCTTTTTTAAAAGCAAAATTATAATTGCAGACTTTAATGACAAAACCACGTCTACATTTTAGGAACCTTTACCCGCCCGTGTAAGGGAAGAGGGGTATCAAGTATTTAGGTGCCAAACTTGAAAGGTATTTTTGTTCCTTTTATAAATTTTATTTTGGTGCGAATAAAATATAAATTATATGCTGCATAAAAGATAAAGAAAAGTGTATGAACCCCGAAGCGAATAAGTATATGTGTATAAGAAATAGACAATAACAACTCATTAGAGATTGTATAGCAAAAAATTTCATTGAAGAAAAACAGTTTTGGTAAGNATAAGAAATAGACAATAACAACTCATTAGAGATTGTATAGCAAAAAATTTCATTGAAGAAAAACAGTTTTGGTAAGCATTTCTTTCATTGTCGTCATTTACTAAATTTAAGGAGGACCTCCCCCTAAGTTTTTACGGCATTGGTAGCATTCGAAAAATGAAGTTCAACTATTTTACTATATTTTGGTCTTTATAGAAACGACATTCTGCAGCTAATCACCTTTCACACGGCGCATGTTAAATGCAAAACACGTGCAAGATGGCACTCTCATATAAAAACTCATGCGAAAATATACCATACAAGGCATATCTCGTAAGAAAACAGGTGATAGTCCATGTCCTATTTTCAAAAATTTTTGCACGAAACGAGTGATTATATCGGTAATTAATTATCTGCTATTTATGTGGCCACCTATATATTGACCTCAGAGGTAGGTGAAGAGCAGAGGATNATAAGAAATAGACAATAACAACTCATTAGAGATTGTATAGCAAAAAATTTCATTGAAGAAAAACAGTTTTGGTAAGTATTTCTTTCATTATCGTCATTTACTAAATTTAAGGAGGACCTCCCCCTAAGTTTTTACGGCATTGGTAGCATTCGAAAAATCAAGTTAAACTATTTTACTATATTTTGGTCTTTATAGAAACGACATTCTGCAGCTAATCACCTTTCACACGGCGCATGGTAAATGCAAAACACGTGCAAGATGGCACTCTCATATAAAAACTCATGCGAAAATATACCATACAAGGCAGATCTCGTAAGAAAACAGGTGATAGTCCATGTCCTATTTTCAAAAAATTTTCGCACGAAACGAGTGATTCTATCGGTAATTAATTATCTGCTATTTATGTGGCCACCTATATATTGACCTCAGAGGTAGGTGAAGAGCAGAGGATANTATCGGTAATTAATTATCTGCTATTTATGTGGCCACCTATATATTGACCTCAGAGGTAGGTGAAGAGCAGAGGATATAAATGTGCTAAGAGGAATCCGGCGAAAAAATATTCACTCCGAAGAACACTTGAAAATTTTGTTTTGGAGATTGGAGTGGAGTTCAGGCAGTGTTGTGAGATTGTTGGACGAGCGAAAGACATATACCTTTCTGTAAAGAAGCCACTACTTTAAAACCGCGTGCGTCCATGAGTTTTAATTATTAAAAATAGGCTGGTTAAAATGTATCTAGGACAATAAATTTTCTCATGCAAGGAAGTGTTTTGATGGAAGTTGGACACGAGGACTAGTTACTCCCTGATGTTCTCGTGTGGGATTTTTTGATACGAAGCCTCGTAATAAATCCAATTTGCGTCGTGTAAAAGCAGCTTCACGCGACCGCCGCGCCTTTTTCTCGGAACTCGCGGAGCACGCCTTCACCTCGCCAGAACGACGCGCGTGTTGACGATACCTCCGACCCTGGCTCGGACGGACCCGATGTCTACAATCACACACAGGCCGTCGTCGATGGATTTACCCGATTCCCTCATCCCTTTTTCATTCCCTCTGTTTCTCCACTCTCATCTCTCCCGCCTCGTGCAATTTTAACTCCTCCGCGGCGGCAGGGGGAAGAAGACAAGAGACGTGCAGCGCACGTAGACGACCNCCGCCTCGTGCAATTTTAACTCCTCCGCGGCGGCAGGGGGAAGAAGACAAGAGACGTGCAGCGCACGTAGACGACCCGGGACATGCTCCGTAATTGCCGGCCCCGTCTTCCAGGCAGCTGGAGCTTGCCCCTTGCGCCGGAGGACCCCGACNCCGGGACATGCTCCGTAATTGCCGGCCCCGTCTTCCAGGCAGCTGGAGCTTGCCCCTTGCGCCGGAGGACCCCGACTTCCGGCAGGTCTCTGGATCGTCACGAAAACAATCACTTGTCGAGCCTGCACAATCTACGCACTCAAGTCGAATCTAGGGAAGCGGAAAATTTTCGAGAATGTTAATTCTTTTGAAGACAGCTGAACTTCAAACCTGCGTACACTTGAGCTTCTTTTGTTATTCTAATTCGACCACAGTTAATTGGAAGCACACTTGTCGACCATTCGTATACATATGTAGACTGTGAATTTTTGCATGTACGCTAAAGCAACCGAAAAAAATTTCCTAGTCACTAGTTATTACATTAAAAATTACTCATAATTAATAAAAATTTAATTTAAACTAACAAAAAATATATATTTCAGGGCACTCAACGAAATCCCACAGAATTTTTTTGTGACTGAGTTTTCTTCGTTCATACTGTGACGTGCAATGAATTACACTGTCTTACGGACAGTGCATACTTCTGAATCATTTCTCGGTATAGCCTGTTCACTGTAAAGTGAGCACTTTTGATGTCCTAGTTACCTTTTTTCTTTCAGCGATTTTTTATCAATTGATAACCTTTTTAAATAGATAATGCCATATAAGTAATAAACACAGTGTGTTTAATATACTGCACTTAGAAGCTAAAGTCTAAGGCTACAATAAAATATATATATATAATATTTATTGACTATTATTGCAATTGAGAGGGATTTCACAAGTGCTCACTGTAACGTGAATAGCCTATAGTGGTTTATTAAATGTATTTTCATTGAGTATCAGTCCTGTTAATAAGATCATATATTTATCACGATGATTCAGAGGACTCTTATCACCCCCTTTTTCACGTTAACAACACGATAGAGGGGGTTAGCAAAAAAAATTGTGATAACTATACCCTAAGTGAATCGTCGATTGGTATTAATTCCATCCCTCCGAACATACCGGTGGTAGAGGTACGGAGGTGAGATTTGAAATGTCAAATACAACAGGGGTCGAATACGAAATCGTTGGATAGATCGTCTAAAAAGCAACAACATTTACTAAACAAGTTGTTTTCTGATGTGCATAGTTTACGCACAATAAAATAAACTACGTGAGAATATGGTTTGGACGTGCGTAGTTTACGCATAATGAAAATGAACGAAAATTATTGTTATTCTTACTACATTCAAAAGGAAATCAACGAAAAATTGTTCTTTTTCTGGCGTGCATACCTAGTTTACGTGCAATCAAAAGGACGTCGGAGGTACTGTAAGAACTGGTATGGGGTGACAGAACTACTTTGAAATGGGAACTGGGAACACTCATTCGCACACATTACTCGTCATAAGTGTTTGAAATGTCGACCATCCTGTATCAGACACGACTCAGCTCTCCTTATTACGTTCGCGGTTACTCGGCGGAACTCAGCACAAATTAGAAATCCACATGCTGCTCCGAACGTGTTAAGAGTGTTGAAAAGCAACAATATCCTTATTTAATGTNATCAGACACGACTCAGCTCTCCTTATTACGTTCGCGGTTACTCGGCGGAACTCAGCACAAATTAGAAATCCACATGCTGCTCCGAACGTGTTAAGAGTGTTGAAAAGCAACAATATCCTTATTTAATGTTTGTTTCAAACCCTGTTCAACTCACACACATACTACATGAAGATGCTATGAGGTACGTTGATGTAGCCACCTGCCTAGCTGTTCGAAGCCTAGAAACACGGAAGCGCTAAGGGCGACCCAGGCACACGCATCACGCCTCATCGTAGCCTCTAGGCGCAAGCCACTGCACTGGCGTATAGTCTTCCCATCGGCAACGCGTATCTTTGAGATTTTCAGCAGTGACTCTATCATTTTATGACGCAATACTAAAGGTAAAGGTGTGTTGTTAGTACCCGTACCCTTTTAAATATTCTGCACAGAAATATTCATACCTAAAAACGACCGTTGAAACACCTTTTTTGGAGGTTTCGACTGGCAAAAAAATTAGCTTTAGATAAAATATTAGAATCTGAAATGTGTATACACACGTTTAAAGGTTCTTAAATGGTATTCCTAAGCAGACATCACTTACGTACGTGAAACTGTTTTTTACTAAAACGTTTTCTTCCAAAGCTTCGCACACCATTTGGTGGTCTGGGCAGGCGACATCCTTAAGAAAAAAGTTTAGTATGAAGATATGTTTGCATATATTTTTATCTGTAGTCACTTTGTAAACAATCTCAGCACTATCACTGGCCGAAGTATGTGTCGTCACTATTGGCAGCATTTCTCCAGAATAAACATTATTTAGAAATATCAAAACAAACTAACATTCATGCATTAGCACTTTAAGAGTAGATANGTATGAAGATATGTTTGCATATATTTTTATCTGTAGTCACTTTGTAAACAATCTCAGCACTATCACTGGCCGAAGTAAGTGTCGTCACTATTGGCAGCATTTCTCCAGAATAAACATTATTTAGAAATATCAAAACAAACTAACATTCATGCATTAGCACTTTAAGAGTAGATCATTGTAATATATACTGTTTATGTGTTTAGGCAATGTGTGCCTAATCTAGTCTTGTAATGAGCTTGGTGTTCAAAANCATTGTAATATATACTGTTTATGTGTTTAGGCAATGTGTGCCTAATCTAGTCTTGTAATGAGCTTGGTGTTCAAAATAATATAGGCAACCACAGAACAAGTAAAACAATATAAGTAAGCAGTGAATTAAGGAAAGTGGTTGCGTTTTTAAGGTCTCACTTAGAGTACAGTGCTGAAATCAGTGGCACCTTAAAAATAACTTGTCATATATTATAAAACATATACTATGTGCCGGTGTGGTAGTAACGTATTTAATAATGTGTTTAATAATTTCACAGCGCCACTTGGTTGACAGCTGAATGCAGTCACTGGGCCTTTGCCAATATTTATATGTACATTTTGCGGAATGAGACGCGGTGGGTTTAAATTAGAAAAAAAGCAGGTCTTTCAAAAGTGCCCACTCAGTGTAAACAACTTATGATAGGCTATTTGTGCTAAGTAACAGCGCCAAGCAAAGGAAAGTTTCTCCATACTCCTGTTGTGTGACTTTCCTGATCTGCAAAATGATAGTTCTACCTAATGTCAACTGTGTCAAATGCCTTAATGATATTTAGAAACACGTTTCTAGCCAATGCTCATTTTGCTAAATCACTTTTTGGGCAAACGTTGCCTATCCGTATGCCTATTCATGACAGCCTGAATCTGTTGGCTGTATTATTACAAAATTACAACATAACATTCCTGTACTTTTGGAGAACTAAAATATGATTCAGAATCTCCTGAAAGGATGTCCATAATGACTTTCCCTCATTACAAAAGTCAATAACACAAAAAATAGATATGTTATCAAGGCGAAGTTTTCAGAAACGTACATTAACACATTAGTATTTTTTAGCCATACTAGAAAACTTCTACATTTGCGCCATTGGTTTCACGAAGAACATCGAAGCGGTNCACATTAGTATTTTTTAGCCATACTAGAAAACTTCTACATTTGCGCCATTGGTTTCACGAAGAACATCGAAGCGGTTTCAATTTCTCACCATGTGTTCCTCAGCATATCTTCGGAAACAGACGCGATTGCATCTGTTATCCTCCTTATCAATGTCCTGACATCTTGCACTTATTTAGCAGAGACTTTGTCTTTAACATAATCCCAGAAGAAAAAATCAAGTTTGGTAATGTTCGGTGATCTTGGTGGCCAGGATATTGGACCATCGCGTCCAATTCAACGATAAGAAAATGTTGCATTNCACATTAGTATTTTTTAGCCATACTAGAAAACTTCTACATTTGCGCCATTGGTTTCACGAAGAACATCGAAGCGGTATTCAATTTCTCACCATGTGTTCCTCAGCATATCTTCGGAAACAGACGCGATTGCATCTGTTATCCTCCTTATCAATGTCCTGACATCTTGCACTTATTTAGCAGAGACTTTGTCTTTAACATAATCCCAGAAGAAAAAATCAAGTTGGGTAATGTTCGGTGATCTTGGTGGCCAGGATATTGGACCATCGCGTCCAATTCAACGATAAGAAAATGTTGCATTCATAAATGCACGAACGGTTAATCCTCAGTATGGCTTGGCACCATCTCGTTGGAACGCCACCCAACGTAGGAACTCTTCTAGCTTTGGTGCTGCATACAGTTCCAGCATGTCTACGTACACGTTGGCTGTTATTGTGGCATCAGCAAAAACGTACGATCCAACGACTTTGTTATGCATGAGGCCGCACCAAACATTCACTTTCGGGCTATCACTCTCGTTTCAATAAGAGTATGAGGTTGTTCCGATTTCCATATGGGCACATTGTGCCTATTCACTTTGCCACAGGTGTGAAACGCTGCCTCATCTCGGAAATACACACGTTGCAGATATGTATTATCGTTATCAAAGTGATGCAACATCTCAGATTCAAAGGCACTGCATTGAGGATGGTCAATCGGTAGCGAGATGTGCATGATCTGAATTTTTTACGCTTACAAATGAAGTATTTCGTTCAAGATGTTGTGCACAGTTGAACGTGGAATGTCAAGTTCCCGCGAAGCCTGGCGTGTCGATTTGGAATGGCTTCGCTGAAATGCTTTCCGCACTTTGTCAACAGTTTCTTTGTTGAGAGATGGACGACCCGATCATGAACGAGGCACCACACTCCCCGTCTTATTAAAAGTCGCATACGAAGCTGTTGTGCTTTTAAAATCAGGAGGTGGTCGTCCATGATGTGTTCGCAAGCCACGCTGAACAGTCGCCGGTGCTCGTGATACCTGATAACACGTTGGGCCTTTCCCTGCATTGAAGTCACAGCGTGTTTTACTCCTTATACAGCTAGCACCTGGCATATATCAAAATATTTGAGATACTGTACATTTTGATGAAAACAGCACTTTGATCACTTGCGTAGTTTTCGTGTTATTGATTTTTGTTATGTCGGATAGTCTTTATGGGCATTCTGTATATGTAATTCTACATTACTATACAAATGTGAATAGTTCGTCAACATAGGTGAAAAAAGAACTAACCCCTTCACATATTATTCCGAATATATTAGTATTATTGTGGCGTGTTGCAGAACAAGCCAAACTATGGTCTGTGTTGTGCACGGTCACAAACGAATACCGATACAGCATCATACACTGAAGAGCCAAAAAAACTGGTACATCTGCCCAATATCGTGTAGGTCTCCCGCGAGCACGCAGAAGTGCCGCAAGACGACGTGGCATGGACTCGACTAATGTCTGAAGGTATGCAAGAGGCAATTCACACTATGCATCCTGCAGGGCAGTCCACAAATCCAAATGAGTGCTAGGCGGGGAGATCTCTTCTGAACAGCACGTTGCAAGGCATCCCAGATAAGCTCTATAATGTTCATGTCTGGTGAGATAGGTGGTCAATGGAAGTGTCTAAAGTCAGAAGAGTGTTCCTGGAGCCACTCGGTAGCAAATCTCGACGTGTGGGGTGTCGCATTGTCATGCTGGAATTGTCCACGTCCGTCGTAATGCACAATGGACATGAATGGGTGCAGGTGATCAGACAGGATGCTTACGTATCTGTCACCTGTCAGAGTCGTATCTAGACGCGTCAGGAGTCCCATTTCACGCCAACTGCACACGCCCCATACCATAACAGAGCCTCCACCAGCTTGAACAGTCCCCTGTTGACATGTAGGGTCCATGGATTCATGAGGATGTCTCCATACCCGTACAATTCCATCCACCCGATACAATTGGAAACGAGACTCGTCAGACCAGGCAACGTGTTTCCAGCTATCAACAGTCCAATGGGGGTGTTGGCGGGCCCAGGCGAGGCGTAAATCTTTGTGTCGTGCAGTCAACGAGTGGGCCTTCGGCTCCGAAAGCCCATATCAATGCTGATCCGTTGAATAGTTCGCACGCTGGCACTTGTTGATGACCCAGCATTGAAATCTGCGCCAATTTTAGAAAGGGTTGCACGTCTGTAACGTTTAATGATTCTCGTCTGTCGTCGTTTGTCCCGTTCGTTCACGATCTCTTTCCGGCCGCAGCGATGTCGAAATTTTTTTTTTTTTTTTGTTACCTGGTTCCTGATATTCACGGTACACTCGTGAATTGGTCGTACGCGAAAATCCAAATTTTATCGCTACCTCAGAGATGCTTTGTCCCATCTCTCGTGTACCGACTATAACACCACGTTTAAACTCACTTAAATCTTGATAACCTGCCATTGTTGCAGCAGTAACTGATTTAGCAATTATGCCAGACGCTGCCGACCGCATCGCGTTACTCTAATTGGTTCCATACATTTGTTATTTGCATACGTACGCCTATACCAGTTTAATTTACGCAAAGGCGTAGAAGGTTATTGTTCACATCATGTAAGCAACGGACATTTTGACAATTCTAGACTATTTGCTATGCCCCTATGCATTCTTCCCCCATAACTGTTCAATCAGTTAAGAATACTTTTTGTAAAAAAACGCTACGAGTCCACTGCACACATTTGTCTTTCTTAATGTATTAGCCTATGTAGCTAAGTTGTCATTCCAAACGGTTTTGTTTTAATTATGGCCAAGTTATACTGTTGGGTCTTTGTTAATTTTATTTCTGAGGTGGGAAGGGGAAAAATTTAGTTTAACGTCTTTTGTGAGACGATATTGTTTTGTGGTTCTTCTTACGAGACATTTTGAGTTACATATAATTTTGATGCAGCACTGGAAAAATTTTTCGTACGGAAATAACTTTAACATTTTTATAATAAACCAGTTAAGTTAAAACATTAGCGAAAGAACGAAATACGATAAATATATCGCTGTTCCTTTAAATGCGAAGAATAAACTCACAGTGTAACAAAGCGAAGTTAACATTAGATATGAAAATCGAGCCAGTGAAAATTGCATTGTGCCAAGGAACAAAATAACTGCTTCAACACAAAAAATAATATTCCCGAGAAATAACAGTATTATTTTCTAATATGCGTATACTTTAGACGTGGCAATTAAATTATAAACTGATTGTTGAATGTTATTTTTACGTTTCAAAATAACCGGGGTAAAATTTCAAACATCCTTATCAACTGTTTTAGAATACAGTACATGTTTTACACATCACAACACGAGCGCTAACATGTTGTTTGTAATGCCTAACTGCATTTTATCAACACGTACCAATTACTTCATCTAAATCACGTTTTTCTGTATCTGATTTGAAATCATTTGTTTCGAATAACTAAATGAAACATGGCGTGAACACTGAATTCTTATAGTGAAGGACAATAATATTAATAAATAATGACCCATCAATATGTAACAACAAACCTCTAACCCATGTAAAGGATTATAATTAACTTTCGTTTAACGATCACAAAGTTACAAGTACTCAATTTAAAAAAAAATTAAAATTACCTGATATGAATCTACTACATTATAATAAAAGTTGCACTGCTCCTGGAGACAGCAAAACTGCTCTATAACGAACAATGCTGTATTAGGGTAGACAAATAAACACTATTTATTCTCGTGCCCATGAAAAAATGTTTGCATCTCCCAGACAAATTTTATTCGGAAGTTTATAGCCATCTGCTAGTTGTCTATGAGTTTGAATAGATCATGAAAGCCAGACATTCACTTCCTTTCATAGCCACAACTATGTAATAGCAGAAATAAGCCTGTGTCGCCTGAACTTGGAGAGTTTTCACTCTGAAAATCAACAACACTTTTGGCGATATGCATCATAATTGGTCTTCCAAAATCACCATGTTTTACGTAGACGTGAACGTGTTGTGTGTTACGTGCAACGAGAAGTCATTGAAATCCCGGGTTTTAGTGAGTAAACTTTCACTCACGACACAAATTAAGGAACACCTACTGCACAGTTAAATCCGTAACGCCTGATTCAAACACGCACCGACGACGCTTTTCCAGAAGAGAAAGAACCGATGCCCGTTCATATAACTGGATTTTTTGAATAGCGTTTTGGTGTGGTTTGTTTGTAGTTTATTTCTACGAAGCCAATGTAAATGCCAGGCAACAATTCTGACACACAAATTGTTTTCAACGTTCTTAATTCTCTTAAAATAAGTATAAATTTTGCGCCAGAAAACCATAACGATAGAATTTTTTGCTTCATAAAGAACGGCTTGCTTCAAAACGTATACCCTTGAAGTTAATGTAAATGAAGTAAAACAAATATTTTCATTCGTTTATTTTGTTCGAAATACATTAACTTTATTTTCTTAGGCTAAAATACTATACGTACGTTGAAAAGGCATGTGGCATAACACATTTTAAACCATGGAAATCTGAGAAGAATCGGTAAATTGTGCTTATTCCGTAGGCCGAGTTATCCCACACAAGCACCGTACAGACATCGGGGTTGCGTTCCGATTCACTGTCTGTTTGGCGTGATTGGCGTACGCCCAACGTACCATCAACCATTCTATAAGCTGTGTCGACGTTCGCAAACATGTTGCACGGAGAGGGCACACGATATGCCGATATTGTACGCTGTGAGGACCAGTGATTCCCTATGCAAAGCAGCCCATATTCTTCTATGTAGGTAATGTGACTTGTCGACGTTTCTACGCCCTGGCTTGTGGATGGTTCAAAGCAAAGATCTCCAATCACTAAGGCGTAGTTTACCAGCTGTTATAACGACGCAAATATTGAGAATTGGTAAGTACAGTGTCGGCGACAATTATCAATCGAATGCCACAGCTAATACCATAAATCAATGCGGATCTCAGAAGGTTAAATTATTCCGTAAAACTTTTTTGCAGCTTGTTATATACTTCTGAAAATTTTGCTTAGCTTTTTCCTTCTTCCCGATGTGCTTAGCCTTCAGTCAAGGTTAAATTTCTGATTTGAGTGGAATACATTATATTATGTACCATATAAGAAGGCCACTTTTTGACAGCTCGGCGAAAGTAGCGCCACTGTTTNAATCAGGAGGTGGTCGTCCATGATGTGTTCGCAAGCCACGCTGAACAGTCGCCGGTGCTCGTGATACCTGATAACATGTTGGGCCTTTCCCTGCATTGAAGTCACAGCGTGTTTTACTCCTTATACAGCTAGCACCTGGCATACATAAAAAAATTAGAGATACTGTACATTTTGATGGAAACAGCACTTTGATCACTTGCGTAGTTTTCGTGTTATTGATTTTTGTTATGTCGGATAGTCTTTATGGCCATTCTGTATATTTAATTCTACATTACTATACAAATGTGAATAATTCGTTAACATAGGTGAAAAAAGAACTAACCCCTTCACATATTATTCCGAATATATTAGTATTCTGGTGGCGTGTTGCAGAACAAGCAAAATTATGGTCTGTGTTGTGCACGGTCACAAACGAGCACCGATACAGCATCATATACTGAAGAGCCTAAAAAACCGGTACACATGCCTAATATCATGTAGGGTTCCCGCGAACACGCAGAAGTGCCGCAAGACGACGTGGCATGGACTCGACTAATGTCTGAAGGTATGCAGGAGGCAATTGACACCATGCATCCTGCAGGGTAGTCCACAAATCCATAGGAGTGCGAGGCGGTGGAGATCTCTTCTGAACAGCACGTTGCAAGGCAACCCAGATATGCTCTATAATGTTCATATCTGGTGATTTAGGTGGCCAATGGAAGTGTCTAAAGTCAGAAAAGTATTCCTGGAGCCACTCGGTAGCAAATCTCGACGTGTGGGGTGGCGCATTGTCATGCTGGAATTGTCCACGTCCGTCGGAATGCACAATGGACATGAATGGGTGCAGGTGATCGGAGAGTATGCTTACGTATCTGTCACCTGACAGAGTCGTATCTAGACGCGTCAGGAGTCCCATTTCACGCCAACAGCACACGCCCCATTCTNGTATCTGTCACCTGTCAGAGTCGTATCTAGACGCGTCAGGAGTCCCATTTCACGCCAACTGCACACGCCCCATACCATAACAGAGCCTCCACCAGCTTGAACAGTCCCCTGTTGACATGTAAGGTCCATGGATTCATGAGGATGTCTCCATACCCGTACAATTCCATCCACCCGATACAATTGGAAACGAGACTCGTCAGACCAGGCAACGTGTTTCCAGCTATCAACAGTCCAATGACGGTGTTGGCGGGCCCAGGTGAGGCGTAAAACTTTGTGTCGTGCAGTCAACAACGGTACACGAGTGGGCCTTCGGCTCCGAAAGCCCATATCAATGATGGTCCGTTGAATATTTCGCACGCTGGCACTTGTTGATGACCCAGCATAGAAATCTGCGCCAATTTGAGAAAGTGTTGCACGTCTGTAACGTTTGATGATTCTCGTCTGTCGTCGTTTGTCCCGTTCGTTCACGATCTCTTTCCGGCCGCAGCGATGTCGAAATTTTCTTTTTTTTGTTATCTGGTTCCTGATATTCACGGTACACTCGTGAAATGGTCGTACGCGAAAATCCAAATTGTATCGCTATCTCGGAGATGCTTTGTCCCATCTCTCGTGTACCGACTATAACACCACGTTTAAACTCACTTAAATCTTGATAACCTGCCATTGTAGCAGCAGTAACTGATCTAGCAATTATGCCAGACGCTGCCGACCGCATCGCGTTACTCTGATTGGTTCCATACCTCTGTTATTTGCATATGTACGCCTATACCAGTTTAATTTACGCAAAGGCGTAGAAGGTTGTTGTTCACATCATGTAAGCAACGGACATTTTGACAGTTCTAGACTATTTGCAATGCCCCTATGCATTCTTCCCCCATAACTGTTCAATCAGTTAAGAATACTTTTTGTAAAAAAACGCTACGAGTCCACTGCACACATTTGTCTTTCTTAATGTATTAGCCAATGAAGCTAAGTTGTCATTCCAAACTGTTTTGTTTTAATAATGGCCAAGTTATACTGTTGGGTCTTTGTTTATTTTATTTTTGACGTGGGAAGGGGAAAAATTTAGTTTAACGTCTTTTGTGAGACGATATTGTTTTGTGGTTCTTCTTACGAGGCATTTTGAGTTACATATAATTTTGATGCAGCACTGGAAAAAATTTTCGTACGGAAATAACTTTAACATTTTTATAATAAACCAGTTAAATTAAAACATTAGCGAAAGAACGAAATACGATAAATATATCGCTGTTCCTTTAAATGCGAAGAATAAACTCACACTGTAACAAAGCGAAGTTAACATTAGATATGAAAATCGAGCCAGTGAAAATTACATTGTGCCAAGGAACAAAATAACAGCTTCAACACAAAAAATAATATTCCCGAGAAATAACACTATTATTTTCTAATATGCGTATACTTTAGACGTGGCAATTAAATTATAAACTGATTGTTGAAAGTAATTTTTACGTTTCAAAATAACCGGGGTAAAAATTTCAAACATCCTTATCAACTGTTTTAGAATACAGTACATTTTTGACACAACACAACACGAACGCTAACATGTTGTTTGTAATGCCTAACTGCATTTTCTCAACACGTACCAATTACTTCATCTAAATCACGTTTGTCTGTATCTGATTTGAAATCATTTGTTTCGAATAACTGAATGAAACATGGCGTGAACACTGGATTCTTATAGTGAAGGACAATAATATTAATAAATAATGACCCATCAAGATGTAACAAACAAACCTCTAACCCATGTAAAGGATTGCAATTAACTTTCGTTTAACGATCACAAAGTTACAAGTACTCAATTAAATAAAAATTAAAATTACTTGATATGAATCTACTACATTATAATACAAGTTGCACTGCTCCTGGAGACAGCAAAACTGCTCTATAACGAACAATGCTGTATTAGGGTAGACAAATAAACACTATTTATTCTCGTGCCCATGAAAAAATGTTTGCATCTCCCAGACAAATTTTATTCGGAAGTTTATAGCCATCTGCTAGTTGTCTATGAGTTTGAATAGATCATGAAAGCCAGACATTCACTTCCTTTCATAGCCACAACTATGTAATAGCAGAAATAAGCCTGTGTCGCCTGAACTTGGAGAGTTTTCACTCTGAAAATCAACAACACTTTTGGCGATATGCATCATAATTGGTCTTCCAAAATCACCATGTTTTACGTAGACGTGAACGTGTTGTGTGTTAGGTGCAACGAGAAGTCATTGAAATCCTGGGTTTTAGTGAGTAAACTTTCACTCACGACACAAATGAAGGAACACATACTGAACGGGTAAATCCGTAACGCCTGATTCACCGACGACGCTTTTCCAGATGAGAAAGAACCGATGGCCGTTCATATAACCAGATTTTTTGAATAGCGTTTTGGTGTGGTTTGTTTGTTGTTTATTTCTACGATGCCGATGTAAATGCCAGGTGACAATTCTGACACATAAAATGTTTTCAACGTTCTTTATTCTCTTAAAATAAGTATAAATTTTACGCCAGAAAACTATAATGGTAGGATTTTTTGCTTCATAAAAAACGGCTTGCTTCAAAACTTATATCCTTGGAGTTAATGTAAATGAAGTAAAACAAATATTTTCAGTAGTATACTTTATTCGAAATACATTAACTTTATTTTCTTAGGCTAAAATTGTATACGTACGTTGAAAAGGCATGTGGCATAACACATGTTAAACCATGGAAATCTGAGAAGAATCGGTGAATTATGCTTATTCCGTAGGCCGAGTTATCCCACACAAGCACCGTACAGATATCGGGGTTGCGTTCCGATTCACTGTCTGTTTGGCGTGATTGGCGTACGCCCAACGTACCATCAACCATTCTATAAGCTGTGTCGACGTTCGCAAACATGTTGCACGGAGAGGGCACACGATATGCCGATATTGTACGCAGTGAGGACCAGTGGTTCCCTATGCAAAGCAGCCCATATTCTTCTCTGTAGGTAATGTGACTTGTCGACGTTTCTACGCCCTGGCTTGTGGATGGTTCAAAGCAAAGATCTCCAATCACTAAGGCGTAGTTTACCAGCTGTTATAACGACGCAAATATTGAGAATTGGTAAGTACAGTGTCGGCGACAATTATCAATCGAATGCCACAGCTAATACCATAAATCAATGCGGATCTCAGAAGGTTAAATTATTCCGTAAAACTTTTTTGCAGCTTGTTATATACTTCTGAAAATTTTGCTTAGCTTTTTCCTTCTTCCCGATGTGCTTAGCCTTCAGTCAAGGTTAAATTTCTGATTTGNGGTCTGCGAAAGTAGCGCCACTGTTTACGTCTGACTACATGTGACTATGTATCCTTCCGCCATCAGCTGGTCCGTCACGTCGGGGCTGTATTTTTTATCAACACGCTGTCAACTAATCCACTTGCCATTGTACTGTAATGCTAAACAAATTTTAAGATATTTTAAGACAGACATCTGTCTAAAAATATAAGAAGGTTATAAAGTTAAAAATATAAAATGTTGCAAATAATTAAATATTTGATAACTCTTTTTTAATTTCTCCAAGATAGTGAATTTGGGTTTAAATTTGCGAGACAGTCTGTTGTATCTATTATTACACTTTGGACGTTATAGCTAATATATTCGAGTTGGAAATATGTGACGTGGAATAACGTTAGAATTGCTTAAAAACTATTCACGCGTGTCTACGGAATCAAGGAGATGGGTTTCGAGAGAACAATATGGCGTATAATTTACGTAGACGAACGATTACCGGCCGAATATAAATGACTTTTACTCCAAATCGTTGTACATGAAATATATGTTACTTTAAAAATTATGCAGAGCTCGTGGAAAAATATAACTATTGGCATATGTTTGTATATTCATTATATATCGCACAGGAAAGAAGTTCATTTCTGGCTGCTAATAGCTCGCAAAATATCCAATAGATAGCGCGCAGCACGTCACGGCGATGTTTTGAGTAACTCTTGTTATGGTCAACAGATAGTGTATTTTTTAAAGTTGATAATTCTTATGTTACAGGCAGGAAATATATTTCAAATTCGTGTCGTTTCGTCAAATTATTAGAAAAAATAATAATACAATATTATGCAATATTTCTGTATGCTTTTGGAATTAGTATCATGGACGTGTTGAAAGCAAGGTTGAAGATGGATGATACGACGTGAAAAAGGTTTCTGAAGCTAGCACAACTTCAGAAAACTTTTCCCCGTCGTATCATTCTATTGTACATTTCATTTTGATCACCATAACTACATTATCACGAAGTTTAGTTTTTAATACTAACAACCATTGTTTTGTGACCTTGTAAAATAAAATGTATTAATAAATGCAAGAACTCTTTCTCATCCGCGTATTTTCTGCTTTTCTGATGTGCATCGGCAATGCACTCAGAATAGCCAACGTAATTTTAACTTTTGTTCGTTCGTGCATCAGCTGATAAACGATTTTGTAAATGGCGCATTGTTTGTTTCGTATACGTAAAGTTGCCACTCACTGACTGTCAGAAAGTGGCCTTTTTATACGGTATGGACCATACAAGAGTTCGTTCATTCATTAACTGACAGAAGCGCAAATCATTTACCATTGCGCCAATTCTTAATTTAAAGTTGTGGGAGGGCAGAATTCTTATTACATTATTCTCTGCCTAAAAGTCATTGTAGACATTATATTTCAAGCAAAGAAAAAATGATAGATTTTAAGTTTTTCGCATAATCACTCGTCAATATCACAATTAAAGTGCTTTTGGGCCATACAAATAATATTATAATAACTAATACTGTTAGATAAATGCGATAATTTACATTACATCGGCATAGCCATTAGTTACCTATACTGTATATATGGCTCCAAATATTTTTTGTATATTTTATACAAAGTAGTAATATAGTTAATGTTCAATCGGATGCTTACTATGAACAAAAACACGTATCCCCTCAAAAAAGTATACTATGCCTCATTTTTTAGAAGAATTTGAAACGTTTGTCTGGAATAACGTACAATATTGTTTATATTTTTACGCAAGCAATTCCTGCAAGATTTCAAAAACTCCTTTAGATTTCATATGAAAGTGTGTTTGTTTATATTTTACGATGACTTTTTATTTTGTAAATGTGAACGTCGACGTAGGATGGTATTTACGAAATGGTTTTTATGCAGGGCAACATAAAACGATGAATTTTTAATGCCTGTAAGCCATGTTAAATATACTTTGTAGGATTTTGTTGAATTAGGTTTAAGCAGTAATTTTCTCTGTAAAAAATTTTATCTGCCTATTTAGGGTAGCTACAGTAGTTATCATCCTTACAAATCTTTACCTATAAAACCAAAATAGACATGGAACATTATGGAAATATGATCGGCTTTCATTGGTCTGTATTGCATTACATAGATAAAGTTTATTAGATTTGTGCAGAAATTAACGTAGTATATAATAATATCTCCACACCTGCATTAGACAGCTCCAGCTGGCTCAAGGAATACCGTTTAAAAATGTGATCATGAAGTTGGTACTATGTTGAAAATGTAAAATATTTATTATGCAAAGACTCGGTGCATTCGATTTAATCAAAATTCAACAAAACAGGTAATATTTTCTGCTATGATAAGCATTATTGTTAAAGACGTACGTTCTCTAAAAAAACTTCACGACTGTTATAAAAACATTTTCATAGAATGATTTTACACTACAGATGGTCTATTAATTTCGTGTTTGTTTCTGCTCAGTAAACACATTTATACTAATTTATTGTAGATGAGATCAATTAAATTTGGTCTACAAAAAGAAGAAAATGTTTCATATATGTTAACTAGATGAATTATTATTCGGTTATTGCATGGTCCTCTTAAAATACTGGTATTTTTATATTTTGAAAATTATCATTATTGCTGCGTACAGTCCACATTTATAAATCAAAATATACCCTTGTTTATAATGTTACTAATACCACGATCCTCAGACTTTAGGCATAACAGTGCATCATTTGTGTAAATGTTCTGAGATAGTTGATCAGGAATCACAAACGAGGTTCATCATGTGTTGGGCTGCGAATGGAGATAGATGTCAATTCCCTTGTGCTTGCTTCAGTTTAGCGCGCGGTGGCTGGTGAAGTCGCTGTGAAGCCACGTGCTGCACGTAGTACGTAGCACGTAGCACGGTCAACGCGTAGCACCAATTGTTATTTGCTGTGTGCCGTACCGTGCTGCGTATAAGTGTGGCAAGAGCACACGAAACAGGGTAGACGTTGCGACTAATAAATCGTACATTGTTGCACTATTTTGCTTATCTGTTACAAAAGTAGGACACGTGAACTGTTGCTTATATTTACAATAAGCTTTCTCTTATAAGCTTTTCACGAATACTTAATTTGTTTCCATTATTGGATTGTAAAAAACGGTCTTGTGTTTAAATATGATAATAGTTGTGTGGTCAAAATCATTTTATACTAAAAACCACGCTCAAAATCATAGCGGACTTACNGTTTAAATATGATAATAGTTGTGTGGTCAAAATCATTTTATACTAAAAACCACGCTCAAAATCATAGCGGACTTACTCATGTGAAAAATGCACTAATTTCGGTTTGCTGATAAAAAGTAAAACGTAAAGTGATAAAAAGTAAAAACTTCCTCATTGAACTGAGAGTCTTAAGGCTCGAAATTGTTGTTGTAATAGAATTTATCTCATAGATGTTTTAAATTAATATTTTTAAATATCGTGTTTCGTATATTTTTTAACGTAAGTTGATTTTTTTTTATTCTTGGAAGAANGTTTAAATATGATAATAGTTGTGTGGTCAAAATCATTTTATACTAAAAACCACGCTCAAAATCATAGCGGACTTACACATGTGAAAAATGCACTAATTTCGGTTTGCTGATAAAAAGTAAAACGTAAAGTGATAAAAAGTAAAAACTTCCTCATTGAACTGAGAGTCTTAAGGCTCGAAATTGTTTCTGTAATATAATTTATCTCATAGATGTTTTAAATTAATATTTTTAAATATCGTGTTTCGTATATTTTTTAACGTAAGTTGATTTTTTTTTATTCTTGGAAGAATTGAATTTAAAAGGGTTTGTAAGGTCTGAATAATATTTTTTACTCCCGCCACTAACAGGTGTACGCCACCCTTCCGTGAAAGGAGTTTAAGGGATACGAAGGGTGGTGGGGGCAGGAAGGGTGGCTCAATGCATATGAAAAACCTTGCGATATTGTTACGTCTTATATATGCGAAAGAAACATTGGTTAATTATATTGCGTTTGGCTGCCATGATATAAATGTCAGAGAGACGGGCAAATTCTTACGTTTACCAGAAGAAAATATGAAATTGTACGTATTCGTATTTGCATGTGATTTTTTATTTTCCCGATTTTACATTTGATTGCTGTATTTGAAATTTTCCAATAAAGAACTTGAAACGTAAAGCATGGAAACCGTTATGTATAAGCGAATATAGTTATGTTATTTTTTTTATTATAATTATTATTATTCAAATTGTAGGTAGAAAGAAACTTCAAGAATGGTTGATTACTGACTCACCATACAGATAAAAAATAATGTCCCAACCACAAAAAACCAGGCAGGTTGTAAACCACAAACTTACTGTAAATAAGAAACTTCGAAATTTACTTGCTGAATAAGTGATGATATAGCAAATTATTATTAACATCCGTTTCGGGGTTGTTTTGTGGAGTATTAAATATTGTAATTATGACGTTTCTCTACTTTTGCTTCAGCACATGACATAAACAGGTTTTCGTTTATACAGTGGATTTAATAAGCCCAGGTGTTGAAAAATACTGTTGGAAAATGCCGTGCGCCATGGACATTCATTTCAGTTTCAAGACTCGCGAAGTTTTACGGAAAAAACTTATTGATTGCATCGTTACTTGAGTGATTTCATACCAAGCATGAAGGTGCCACAATACAACCTTACACTTGACTGTTCTGCTGAAACACTCCTTACGCGCATTTTCAAGGCAATATTGATCAGAATTCGTGTGCCAGGTACTGCCGTATGTGATAGGCACGCCGACAAAGAAGGCTGAGTTTCACCATTACAAGTCAACTACATAAGGTTTCAGCCTGTGGCTAGCGGCTGGGCGCGACGTGGCTAACAGTCGGACTGCTCTTGGGATCGCATCGCAACGGCAATATTGTAGCCCTAGCTAAAACCCGGAAAATAATTATGCGGGAACAGAGCGCAAATCATGCGCACACAGGCAAGCAATTAAAATGCTTCCATTTTTTATATTCAAGTTTGCCCATCTTAGGAACGTGATGAACCAGTTTGGTTGAGTTTTCTTGCTGCCCAGTATCTCTTCATTTTCTCTGATTGTGCTTGTTTTCTTTCTTCTGTGAATATGTAGTTGCGTTTCTTTCTGGTTCTAGGTTCAAATTTTGAGGAGTTAATCAGTTTCCTGTCAGTGTTTCTGTCTTGTATGGTGTCTTCCGTGATTTTGAGAGCTTCCAAGTCCGCTCTGACCTCTGCAAGCCATTCGGTTGCCTTTTCTAGGCCCGAAATGTAGTTGAAGATTGTCTCTTTCTTGGTCAGTCTACTGTCGTCCATGCGGTGAAGGTGTCCATAGAACTTGAGCCTTCTCTTCCTGATGTTGTCTGTTATAGGGTCTTTTCTAGTGTAAATTTTATGATTGCTTTTGAGTCTGTATGATCTATTATGGTCTATTATTATTACTATGTTAAAGCCATAAAATCCATTTTTTTTATTTGCGTGAAGTATCTTTGTATGTAATGTCTACAAGCTAAAAAATTTTAGGAAGAGAATAATGTATTAACATTGTTGCCCTCCCACAAGCTTAAATTAAGAATTGGCGTAATGGTAAGTTATTTGTGCCTGTGTCACTTAATGGTTGCACGGATTATTGTTGTGTGTTCGACTTAAATTAGAAATTTAACCTTGAGTGAAGGCTACGCACATCGGGCAGAAGGAATAAACTAAGCTTACATTATGTGCGTGTTCCAAGCCTCGAAAAAGGTATTTATAAACAGGCCCACCAATGTTATATATTTTCTTACGTCTCTCGTAAAAAAAAATAACAGTATTTAATTTATGCTAATGTAGTCCTGCGCAAAACTCACTTGCGAACTTAAACAATCAACTTGGTGGGTAGACACTGAAATAGTTACCTGTACCTGTGAATTGTCACTCCATGAAAACATTAAGGGCCCCGTCCATCGACGTTTATAGTACGGACTAAATAAAGCAAGATCATCCTCCGACCAACTTTTGCGTAACAATAGAACCCCGCTAATCCGCCCCCCGCTAGTCCGGCTCTCCGGTTAACCCAGCCAGTCAGGAGTGCCATCTGACTGAGGACAGGCGCTGGGTGGCGGGCCCACGCACCTGCGCCCTACCCGATTTTCAGTCACTAGCGTAAACAACGAGTGCATTTTCGAGCTCTTTTGTTCTAACGTTTTAGTGTGTCCGGCTAACTGCGAGCTTTTAAAAACGTTCATTACGGCAACGCAGAAACGTAAACGTATTACACTGTCTTTGGAGGAGAAATAAGAAGTGCTTGCAAGATTAGACAAAGGAGAATCTCTACAGAAAGTTGCAAGTGAAGTGGGTGTGGGTGTGTCCACAGTGAATGACTGGAGAAAAAATAAAAAAGATATCCAAAGCCAGACACTGTTGATTATGAATAAAAAAAGTCTGAAAGTTCGGAAAACTTAAAAAAAACCTAAATCTGAACTTTTATATAATGCTTTGGGGTTATGGTTTGAGCAAGAAAGAAGAAAAGGAACTCCATTATCTGGCCCAATTTTAAAAGAAAAGGCCGTTACTTTAAATAAAAAATTGGGAGAAGACGACAAGTTTACAGCTAGTGAAGACTGGCAAGACCGCTGGAAGAAACGCCATGGCATCAGAAATGTAATCACTTCAGGCGAGAAACTGTATGCTGATGAGACAGCTTCAACTGGATTCATTTCTAAGTTTAAGTCTTTGGTCCAGGAAAATAATTTAACTCCTGATCAAGTGATAACATTGATGAGACAGGGTTAAATTATAAGATGCCACCAACAAGAACGCTGGCTGCACAGGGAGAAGCTATAAAAAGCATGAAACTTGCTAAGGACAGGCTGACTATTGCTGCATATAGCAATACTAGCGGATGACATAAATTGCCCCTTTTTATAATAGGGAAATCTAAAAAACCAAGGGCTTTTAAAAATATTAATATGTCCTCACTACCGGCTTACTATCGAAATCAAAAATCCGCTTGAATGGACTGCTTCCTTTTCAAAAACTTGGATTTGAACAGTTTTTTCCTCCAGTCGAAAAAAAATTTAAATCTAAAAATCTTCCTCCGCGTGCTATATTGTTTCTGTATAATGCACCGTCTCATCCGTCTGAAAATGAACTTGTAAAGAAAGAAATTAAAGCTGTATTTCTTCCTGCTAACGTTACTTCTCTGATCCAACCTATGGATCAAGGTGTGTTCGAGTGGCTAAAGAGATGATATTGCCGAAAATATATTGGATTAAAATTAGAGAAGACCGAAGAAGGCAGCAATCTCTTTGAAGCTACGAAAAAAATAAATATTAAAGATGTAATTTATACGATTGCTGATGCTTGGGCAGAATTAGAAAGTTCAACGCTCAAAAAATCTTGGCGGAAACTTTGGCCGACAATGGAGATAGAGGATCATCAAAACGACGACGATGACACTCCAGTAATTGTGGAACAAATTCAAATATTACACCCAGAAATGCAATCCACTGACGCATGTGCGTGGATAAACAATGTAGACTCTGATTGTACGGAAGAGGACTTGGATGACGACCAAATCATCTCTGCCGTAACACAACCTACAGACGACAGCGAGAAGGACGAAGATGACGATGATTGTGAATCTCTGCCTGGCCGTGTATCACATGCAGACGCAAAGAAGCCTTTCCACACGGCACTTCAGTACATCGAGCAGAACGCGTCTTCCACACCAATGAATATATTGTGGGTGATGAAATGGAGAGAGATCGCGGCAAAATCTAGATTGTCATCATCTAAACAGACGAGAATTACTGATTTCTTTCGTCGTTAGTGAATTCTTTTAATTTCGTACACATGTATGTTAATACGTATATAATTTTTAAGACCTGTAAATACGTATTATTATTTCTGTTGCCACAATTATTATTTTTATTTTTGTGAATTTTAATTCAAACTTATGTGTAAATAAATGCTTTATTTTATTTTACACAGTACATATGTATATTCATAATTTAATATATGTAAAATAAATTATTTTTCGCCTAAAATCCTACTTTTTTATGTTCCCCCGATAATCCGTCATTTTCAGTGATCCGGCCATGCCGCCGGTCCCGTATAGAACGGATTAGCAAGGTTATACTATTCATAGACCCGGACTAACGCTAGTGCGAGGATTATTTTGGTTTAGTACCGACTAACTTTTATTCCGGACAAAGGGTAAGAATAACGTTGCACAAAGTCGGAAATATACGTTGCGGGTGTAAAATAAACTATGTTTGCTATGAATTAAACGCTGGTTGTAGGAAGATAAGGTCTATCTCAAACATGAAATACATTTAATTGTATAAGTGTATAGATCAAGCTAATGAAGGAATTGTTTTTTTTAATCATATTGAGTGAGCAACCAACCCGTAGTTCATGTAGACTATGCTGAATAACGCCTTAGTCAATATGAACAACATTTAATTCTGACCTCAGAAAACGCAAATCATTCCTACAAATAATAAAAACCTTTACAATTATATGTTTATAATATAGGACTTAACTTTAAAAAAAATAGTTGTACCCAAAGAGGTGTAAAGGGATGTTTTGTCCTCATAGCTCAGGCGCAGGGTGGCCGGCTTGTATTCGGAGGGTCGCGAGTTCGCGCCCCGGTTCCTCCGCGGCAGATTTTCAGTTCGCATGTCGCGCACGTGTGAACTGTGGATTTGTCGTTAGGTTGGCGGAACTTGAGCTCGTCAAGCGTCGAACTCACACACCCACCCTGTCAGACGCCACACACGCTATGTTCAACGGTAAATGTATCGGCCGATGAAGTCAATAAAATCAACTTAAAAAAAAAAGGACTGGCAGCATAGTTTTAAAGTTCTGGCCTGTTAACTAGGAGGATGGTTCAAACCTCATTAGGGTAATTATATATAGGTTTAATATGTCTATTTTTATTTGTACACTAGCTGTGCCCACGGCTCCGCTCGCGTGGACTACAAAATTATTGTTTAGGTTTTTTTTTTATAAAGTTGAATTTTGCTTAGTGTTTATCTTCTATACTCTAAACATATTATAAAACTCAACGTCTCGGTGAATTATATGGTAATTTAATAGGTAGGTATATGCTACCGCGGAGTTTTTTTTTAGGTCTTTTTATTCCACACATTTCTTTACTACACTGTATTCTTCCATCTTTAATGGTTTAGACAGCGTATTGCAAGAGAGCGCGCTGGTGGCAAACGTTTTGCCGACTTGATTCACTACTATCGTTTGTAAATTTTTTGAGATATTTTCTCGCTATAAAAAGTAGCCAATATCACCTTTCAGCCCTCCAAATATCTCTGTCCAAAAATCACGTCGAACTGTTTCTCAGTTGTGGTGTGAAAGAAGGACAANTTGATTCACTACTATCGTTTGTAAATTTTTTGAGATATTTTCTCGCTATAAAAAGTAGCCAATATCACCTTTCAGCCTTCCAAATATCTCTGTCCAAAAATCACGTCGAACTGTTTCTCAGTTGTGGCGTGAAAGAAGGACAAACAAACAAACAAACACACTTTCGCATTTATAATATTAGTTAGGATGAGAAGAGGGAATTTAATTTCAGACAATGTTAATAAACTATGACATTTGGGAAGCATTTGTGAATACTGACATGTTTTCCTTTGCTTTCTGCTTTTTAAATACATATAAGTTTAATAATGAGAACATTTGTGTAACCTCTGTTTTTCAATAACTGTAAAGTTTTCTTTGCTCAATGACAATGTTGATTTAACACACGGTGGAAGAATATAAAATGTCCATATAAGTAGATCGTGAGCAGGGATTTTCAGAGTGGTCAATTAAGCGTGAAGGGCATCTGAGATAATTGCGGTTGTGTCAACGAAACTAAGAGTTGCTTATTGCGCTGCGTACAGTAACATCAGAGGTGACGGCGTTTTGTTGTGTCGACCACAAACTCTTATCACGATATACTAGTAAAAGGGACAGATGAGACGGAACTGGACGTCGAACTCATAACACATCAAGTACATATTTATGTACTAATTATACTGTCGTGCATGCCTCAGTATTCCATCAGCCAGTTTTTATATCTCGTTACACGTAGCTCACGTTTTTGTGTCTGCAAGCACTCGGAATCCAAAGAATTTAACTTTTTACTGTCATATAAAAATATATTTCATTCAGGAAATTGTTTTTCCCGTGAATATTAAAGCCATTTTTTTTTAATGAACTACGATAAATATTGTGCAGGCGAGGTTATATAATGTTAAGATGTCAATATTTACAACATTTTTATATTAACTGACAGACCCAGCAGTATTAAGTGATGCACATTTATTTATCACAATTATGGAATCTGTCAGCAAATATTTTACTATGTGTATATTAAAATATATGGAAACTTCTATAAGTGAACAACATTAAAAAATATAGACGGACATGGACAATAAGAGCCAACTAATAAGTCAGCAAAATAACCTTGCTTCACCGCTTATTTTCTTTAGTTTAAACAATTTTGTAACAGAAAATTGTTTTTTATCTAACAAATAAAAATGCCGAACAGCAGCTAACACGAAAACAAACGAAAATAATCTTAGTTTTTAAATACACTTCTGGACTTAGCTGGTAGTAGTGCGTTATAAAACTCTGATGTGACAGTATTAACCATTTATTGGCAATAAATACTGTACTTAGATAAAGTTACACTATTACTCATTTTACGGCATTCTGCAGCTGAAAATTTGCATCTCGAAGTATTTTGTACATGCAGTGAAATATTCGGATGTGTTTTCACTGAGCTGGAAATTATTTTCATATTCTATGGCTGGAACTCAGGAATTTTAGTAGTATGTATAATATATACGCAGTGAACTCAGGCAATCGGTGGTTCAAGGATTTGCCGCATCCAGCTTTCGCTTCGAGATCCTCTCGTAAAAAAAAGAATCGTTGCCTCGGTTGCACTTTATCTGCTTCATTTCGCTCATAAAATCGCCAGGGCGAGACGGAAAAATTATTTATTGCGACATCAACCCCGAGTCTGCAACCACGGGCTGTATACTTCTCTGCGGGATATTACGATGCCTCGGAAGGCAGTTCGAGTTGCACTGTCTCAAAGCAGAGTGCTTTTATTTTATTTTCCTGAACGCGGTGCCTTGCAGAAAGGCAGTTACGACTAAGTAATGTCTTCCGTGGAGCGGAACGTGCCACACGGATTTCATATCCGAATTCGTTTATTTGAAACTTAACGATGTGACTTGCACTACTATTTTTTGCGCGGCTGGCAATAGACTTGAGGATTTCGTAGTATAAAGTCGCTATAGAGAATTTACGACGTTCGAAAACCAAGTTTTTGCTACTAGTTGGTTTTACAACTAAAACAAGAGCCCTCACTGTACGTTTTACAACTTGAGTTTATGCGTATATTATAATTCCTTTTCAAGAGCTCAAAATCCCAACTGTGAAAAGGAAATTAATTTGTGATATCCTACACTTTTCATTCATTTCTATCCACTCGCAGTGAATTTGACTTTTGCAAGTGTCTGATTTCCGAATGTGGATATGCAGTAAAAGTGAACTTACAGTAACTTTAACATAACCAATAGAAATGACTAATTCTTTATAATACTGAAAAGTAAAACTAATACATTTCAGATCCTAAGTAAGCGCTTATTAACTTAATCTACGGTGAGTAACCACCCTCTTTAGGAAGCAAAGACAAAGTGTTTCACTATTTAATAACTTGACTGTCTCTCAAAAATAAGCTTTTGTCTCGGCAAGTAATGCCATGAAAAGAGGCAATGCGAACTTTATGGTTAAACTGACCAGGATTGTATACAGGAAGGACAAAACGTTACTTCAGATATCCTAACTAATATTATAAATGCGAAAGTGTGTTTGTTTGTTTGTCCTTCTTTCACGTCACAACGGTACAACGGATCGACGTGATTTTTTGTACAGAGATATTTGGTGGGTCGGGAAGTGACACAGGCTATCTTGTATTCCAAATAATTATATAATTCCCTTAGAAAATATTTTTTTGTAAAAATAATGCTTAGGGTAAAATACTGCGTCAATGTAAGTTGTTAGTGTGGAACGACGTCGCAACGGAGCAACGGATCGGCGTGATTTTTTGCACAGAGATAGTTGGAGGGCCGGGAAGTGACATAGGCTGCTTTTTATCCCGAGAAAATATATCATTCCCTGGGGAAATATTTATTGGAAAATGAGAAAGTACATAAACGGAATAACAATGCAACGCCGCAACCGAGCAACAGATCGACGTAATTTCTTGCACAGAAATAGTTGAAGGGCTCAAAGGCGATATTGGCTACTTTTCATCGCGAGAAAACATCTCAAAAAATTTACAAACGATAATAGTGAATCAAGTCCAAAAAACGTTTGGCAACAACGCGCTCTCTTGCAATACGTTGTCTAAACCGTCAAAGATGGAACAATGTCATGTAGTAAAGAATTGTGTAGAAGAAAGAGACCTAAAAAAAACTCCGCGGTAGCATATATCTATCTATAACAGGAGAAATACTAATAAGTGTTTTTGCCATTTAATTCACCGAGACGTTGAGTTTTATAATATGTATAGAGTATAGAATATTAACACTATGAAAATTCAACTTTATTAAAAAAAAAACTTAAACAATAATTCTGTAGTCNCAGCGCGCTCTCTTGCAATACGTTGTCTAAACCGTCAAAGATGGAACAATGTCATGTAGTAAAGAATTGTGTAGAATAAAGAGACCTAAAAAAAACTCCGCGGTAGCATATATCTATCTATAACAGAGAAATACTAATAAGTGTTTTTGCCATTTAATTCACCGAGACGTTGAGTTTTATAATATTNATACTAATAAGTGTTTTTGCCATTTAATTCACCGAGACGTTGAGTTTTATAATATTTATAGAGTATAGAATATTAACACTATGAAAATTCAACTTTATTAAAAAAAAAACTTAAACAATAATTCTGTAGTCCACGCGAGCGGAGCCGTGGGCACATCTAGTAAAGTCCTAAAGGCAATATAGAGTGATATATAGTCGGTTCACGGTAAAGTAAGCACTTTTGAAGCCCTAGTAAATTTTTTCTTTTCAACAATTTTTTTTTTCCTTTCCCCACTTTTTAAACATAAATATTGCTATTTAAGTTGTAAGCACAGTGTGCATATCCCACCGCAGTAGAAGAATTATGGGGACGTTGGCACGTCGGGACCTGGGACCGGAGCGTCAGCCCTGTTCGTGCTCTGTCATTCCAGTCGGCTGGCGGCCATATTGGATCCATGTGAACTTTTATATTTACCCCGGTGGCCTTTGACCTTGAAAAACTAGAAATCAAAAAAAAAACTAAATTAAAAAATATGTATTTATTGAAAAAATATTTAATATTACTAAAAATTGTATTAAAATTACTTAAATTNATTATGGGGACGTTGGCACGTCGGGACCTGGGACCGGAGCGTCAGCCCTGTTCGTGCTCTGTCATTCCAGTCGGCTTGCGGCCATATTGGATCCATGTGAACTTTTATATTTACCCCGGTGGCCTTTGACCTTGAAAAACTAGAAATAAAAAAAAATAACTAAATTAAAAAATATGTATTTATTGAAAAAATATTTAATATTACTAAAAATTGTATTAAAATTACTTAAATTTTTGGAGATTCCTCATACCCTCCTCACACACTCATTCCACCATCTTGGTAGGTGCAGTCCGTCATATTGGTAGGTGCAGCCATCCGCCATCTTGGTTGGTGCAGTCCGCCATTTTGGTAGGCGTCACTGCCACAGTCCGCCATCTTATTTTTTTGTTTTTCATTTGTTTATACATTACTGGAGTTTGTTTCTCACCTTAGTTCGACCACCATCTTTGTTTATACGTTTGTCATTTGTTTTACATTACTGGTGCTGTCCCCAGCACCGCGCCCAGTAGACGACTGACCCTCTCCACATCCCTCTTCCAATATATTTAATTGACCAATCGTCCCACCCCTGATTCTCATTGGCTAATTGCCCAACCCCATCCAATATATATAATTGTTCCGCCAATTTTTCTCATTGGCTAATTACTCGGGTGTTTTCAGAAGCCTTCGTTCGAACAATTAGCTGGTTTCCTTCAATCCCCTTCCAATGTATTTAATTACTTCATTTATGTTTCTCATTGGCTAATTACGCAAGTGTTTTTGGAAACCTTCGTTCCAACCAATCGGTGGCCTACATATTTAAGGGTCCAGCTTACCTAGCAACAAAATTGAATATGTGTGTATTTTTTTTTATAAGCAGGCGTACAGACACTTGATGAAGGGGGGGGGGCCATGCTGTGGTGGGGATATGCAGAGCATTATAGGAGCGGGGTGGGTACTCGCTTATTTGCTTTAGTTTGGGCGTCGATACACCATAGTTGTATTGGTATTGAAGACTCCGTACCGTGGCTACTTTAATGAAATTAGCAGCCATCTTCGCAATGTCATCGATTTATTTCTGGTAAGAGAGTGACAGAGCTCTCCTAATTAATGCGGGCGAATTATTCGAAAAGGGGGGTGCCTCAGCATCTATCGCCTCAGGGCGATAGATGCAGATTTACACCTCGAACTGTCTCACTGCGTTCGTGTTCTTATGGACATGAAATGTTATTTGGAAGGAATTGTGCTAAGTTTTCTGCCATCCTAGAGTCTGCAGCTACATTCTACATTTTGATGGATGTAAAAATGTAATTTACATGTATTTTATACGTATTTTTTGCTCCTACACCCAAGCATTTAAATATATTTTTGTGTAATTTAAGTATGGTTTTTGAGTTAAATATAGCGAAATGTTATCTAACTTCTAACTGCGTGTGTGTGTTCAGTAATTTATCTTTTCTCCGTGTAAAAAACGTTAGTATTTTTCTTTCTTCTCTTTGTTATAAATATTGATTGCGCTTGGTTTTCCCTTGGAGAAGGGTCAAGGACGTGAAATATTTGATAACAGTGCCTCCTATTGCATAATAATTATACTTGACTTATTTACCCTACAATATGAAAAAATGTACTCTAAAATATGCTGCACATTATTAGCTTTATCTTGATTTACTATCACAATAAATTTAATTTGTGTGAAATATTTAGCAAATAACCATTTAAAGAAGGGTATTAATTTTTTTTTTTATGTGCACGGCACAATTGTTTCCATCCGATACTGACCTACATTAACTACCTCTCGATAGTGTCAAGACGTAAGGGGAGTATGCTGATGGAGGAGATGTGATCGAGTGACGACCTTCATTCTGACACATAGCACAAGATCGCTGCCAGCTTCTGTCTGTCTCTCTCTATATATCTCTCTCTCTCTCTCTCTCTCTCTCTCTCTCTCTCTCTCTCCTCTGTTTCGCTTGCATGTAGCAGCAATCAAAACCCTCACATCATTTTTAAATGATTTCAATATAAATGAAAATAGTAAACAATTATTTGCAACAAAATTGTTAATTTTACATCATAAATCCAAAAAAAAAACTTCTAAGAAAATGTAATTCAATACATACATGCATCGTATTTATACATAAAATGGAAGAAGATATTTAGCAACATATAAATATATATATTATGCATATTTACAAAACACATCGGAGAAAATATTTTGCACGATAAACATATTAACTTAAAAAATGTAAAAGATTGGTAAACAACAATTAATTATGAGTTAATTAACCACATCGACATTTATTTGTACATAGCAATATTTTGTTTAAACATAGAATACAAATATAATTTTCAATCAAAACTTTNCACATCGACATTTATTTGTACATAGCAATATTTTGTTTAAACATAGAATACAAATATAATTTTCAATCAAAACTTTTAATCACGTACGTCAATATTTTTTACAGTTTAGAAAGTGTGTGTTCCGTCAAATAAAAAAAATACAAGGAAATGGGCGGTTTTANTACGTCAATATTTTTTACAGTTTAGAAAGTGTGTGTTCCGTCAAATAAAAAAAATACAAGGAAATGGGCGGTTTTATTCACCTGGGTTTTTTTTAAAGATAGAGCAAAGCTCATATCCACACGCCCACACGAGCACCTCTGGCCATGGGTCCGGTGGCGTTGTGACCTCCAAACTGTGCCAAGCGCCATCACATCGTTCAGAGCATACTNAGTTCGACCACCATCTTTGTTTATACGTTTGTCATTTGTTTTACATTACTGGTGCTGTCCCCAGCACCGCGCCCAGTAGACGACTGACCCTCTCCACATACCTCTTCCAATATATTTAATTGACCAATCGTCCCACCCCTGATTCTCATTGGCTAATTGTCCAACCCCATCCAATATATATAATTGTTCCGCCAATTTTTCTCATTGGCTAATTACTCGGGTGTTTTCAGAAGCCTTCGTTCGAACAATTAGCTGGTTTCCCTCAATCCCCTTCCAATGTATTTAATTACTTCATTTATGTTTCTCATTGGCTAATTACGCAAGTGTTTTCGGAAACCTTCGTTCCAACCAATCGGTGGCCTACATATTTAAGGGTCCAGCTTACCTAGCAACAAAATTGAATATGTGTGTATTTTTTTTTATAAGCAGGCGTACAGACACTTGATGAAGGGGGGGGGGGCATGCTGTGGTGGGGATATGCAGAGCATTATAGGAGCGGGGTGGGTACTCGCTTATTTGCTTTAGTTTGGGCGTCGATACACCATAGTTGTATTGGTATTGAAGACTCCGTACCGTGGCTACTTTAATGAAATTAGCAGCCATCTTCGCAATGTCATCGATTTATTTCTGGTAAGAGAGTGACAGAGCTCTCCTAATTAATGCGGGCGAATTATTCGAAAAGGGGGGTGCCTCAGCATCTATCGCCTCAGGGCGATAGATGCAGATTTACACCTCGAACTGTCTCACTGCGTTCGTGTTCTTATGGACATGAAATGTTATTTGGAAGGAATTGTGCTAAGTTTTCTGCCATCCTAGAGTCTGCAGCTACATTCTACATTTTGATGGATGTAAAAATGTAATTTACATGTATTTTATACGTATTTTTTGCTCCTACACCCAAGCATTTAAATATATTTTTGTGTAATTTAAGTATGGTTTTTGAGTTAAATATAGCGAAATGTTATTTAGCTTCTAACTGCGTGTGTGTGTTCAGTAATTTATCTTTTCTCCATGTAAAAAACGTTAGTATTTTTCTTTCTTCTCTTTGTTATAAATATTGATTGCGCTTGGTTTTCCCTTGGAGAAGGGTCAAGGACTTGAAATATTTGATAACAGTGCCTCCTATTGCATAATAATTATACTTGACTTATTTACCCTACAATATGAAAAAATGTACTCTAAAATCTGCTGCACATTATTAGCTTTATCTTGATTTACTATCACAATAAATTTAATTTGTGTGAAATATTTAGCAAATAACCATTTAAAGAAGGGTATTAATTTTTTTTTTTATGTGCACGGCACAATTGTTTCCATCCGATACTGACCTACATTAACTACCTCTCGATAGTGTCAAGACGTAAGGGGAGTATGCTGATGGAGGAGATGTGATCGAGTGACGACCTTCATTCTGACACATAGCACAAGATCGCTGCCAGCTTCTGTCTGTCTCTCTCTATATATCTCTCTCTCTCTCTCTCTCTCTCTCTCTCTCTCTCTCTCTCCTCTGTTTCGCTTGCATGTAGCAGCAATCAAAACCCTCACATCATTTTTAAATGATTTCAATATAAATGAAAATAGTAAACAATTATTTGCAACAAAATTGTTAATTTTACATCATAAACCAAAAAAAAAAACTTCTAAGAAAATGTAATTCAATACATACATGCATCGTATTTATACATAAAATGGAAGAAGATATTTAGCAACATATAAATATATATATTATGCATATTTACAAAACACATCGGAGAAAATATTTTGCACGATAAACATATTAACTGAAAAAATGTAAAAGATTGGTAAACAACAATTAATTATGAGTTAATTAACTACATCGACATTTATTTGTACATAGCAATATTTTGTTTAAACATAGAATACAAATATAATTTTCAATCAAAACTTTTAATCACGTACGTCAATATTTTTTACAGTTTAGAAAGTGTGTGTTCCGTCAAATAAAAAAAATACAAGGAAATGGGCGGTTTTAATCACCTGGGTTTTTTTTTTAGATAGAGCAAAGCTCATATCCACACGCACACACGAGAACCTCTGGCCATGGGTCCGGTGGCGTTGTGACCTCCAAACTGTGCCAAGCGCCATCACATCGTTCAGAGCATACTCTAAAACGTTTACCACTTTTAATTTCAAGATTAAATTCTCAATTTTCCCTGTCGTACTTCCTTGAACGTCGTTCGCCCACAATTTCTTTTTTCATATTTCTAATGTTTGTGGGAATTTTTTTTTGTGGACGGCACAAATGAACTACAGACTCGTCACTGTCACAATCTTGCACTGATAATTCAAGAGTCTTACCATCGAAGATGCTTCTTTCAAGGAGGAAATGAAAAGTTTCATCACACCGCTCCACAGTTACGGCAACAGCCGGCTGGTACGTGTAGGTTACGCCATGCAGTAGAGGATATGTACTTGCATATTTTTTCTCAGAAATGAAATTATAACCAGGACGCGCTTCACCGTTGCGAGAAGACTCGGTGGAAGGTCTCGGCCTCGAGCCTGGTGCACTTCGCATGCAAAAAGAGTGCAGGTGGAGGCCCAGTCCGGGAAACCTTGCCTTTTCACCACATGGTTATGTCCATCCCATTTCTCATGCCATCTGCACACATAATTACTTTTACTTTTTCGGAAAAGTTCGTACACTACACTTTCGTACATTCTTGCTTTGCATACATGGACATGACAATTTGGTTTGCTAACTCCTCCAGCTAACAAGGAAGCGTAGAGGTAGGGCATAAATTTTAAACGTAACAGTTTTTATATTTGCACGTTAATGTCTCCCGCACATAACAGCCTTCGAAATCATTGTTGCAGCATAGCCAGTGAATTGTACTGTCACATAATTGAATTTGCAGAACGCCTGGAGTATCTCGAAGTCGGAGCTGGAAGAGAATAAGCTGTAGTATGTGTATGCATGTAAAAAAAAAATATATATATACATTGTCGGAATTTCCTCGTACGGAATATTTCCCTCGCCCCACCTTATTCCATGCATTTCGTATGTCTAAAGGCGTTATGTCTGTTGCGTGGTGTGGTCGAGGTGCTTCCAAGGACAGAGCAGTAAAAAAGTGATAACTTTGGTTTTCTCGTCTTTGTCACTGTACAAGATGGCAATCTGCTTGATGTTGTAGGAGTCCAACNAAAAGTGATAACTTTGGTTTTCTCGTCTTTGTCACTGTACAAGATGGCAATCTGCTTGATGTTGTAGGAGTCCAACGAGCCAAAACCTTGACTGTAGCAAACCATTTCATACTATTTTTGTTATAAGAAAATGTAAGTTCCCATACACACACCAAGTTTCACAAATTATTTACAAAGTCATTTAAAACTTGATCGAGGTCCATTCACATCGGNGTTCCCATACACACACCAAGTTTCACAAATTATTTACAAAGTCATTTAAAACTTGATCGAGGTCCATTCACATCGGACACCTGTGTTCTGGGTTGGTTCCCACGCCGGGTATGCTTGCCAGTAAATTTCTTGAAGGGGAGCATCTTCCACAGATACAGCTTGCGAGTGTTTAGTTTGCATGGGGACGTCGTCTTCCACAGGCGCAGACGTCTCGAGGGCTGCTCGGCAGGCCCTGCAATAACCCCTGCGATGCGGCATGTCTGGAACCGAGGTGGTTCATCCGTCGAAACACTCCTTGCATGGGAGATAGTCCCATATATGTTCGTCCAACTACAGGTATGTCAGTAAATACTTGAATATGGTCGAAATTTCGTAAGGTGTGTACACCAGGAAAATATTTTTCGGCACGTACGGTAAATCGTCTAGTTTTTCCAAGGCTTTAAGCAAACGCAGCATTCCAAATGCCAAAAAGGCGGAAAGGATTTTATGGCCGCTCAGACAATATACATGCATTTCTAAGAGAGAGAAAAATTACTATCTAACGAAGGTGAGAGACAAACTCCAGTAATGTATAAACAAATGANATGCATTTCTAAGAGAGAGAAAAATTACTATCTAACGAAGGTGAGAGACAAACTCCAGTAATGTATAAACAAATGACAAACAAAAACAACGAGATAGCGGATAGTGACCGTAACGCCTACAAAAATGGCAGACTGCACCAACCAAGATGGCGGACAGCTGCACCTACCACGATGGTGGAATGAGTATTGGGGGAGGGTGTTGGTTACCTCTGGAAATTTAAGTTTTTTAAACCATTATTTTTGTTTTTTTAATAATGTGAAAGTAATTTCTTAATGTAATATTTTTATAAAATTTGTTAGATTTTTTTTAATTTTTAAATATTTTTTTTGTATTTTTGATGTTAAAGGTAAAAGTTTAAGGTCAATATCACATGGATCCAATATGGCAGACAATATGGCCGCCCGGGTACCGGAATGACAAAGCACAAACTCCTCCGATGCTCTGGTCCCAGGTCCCAATGTGTCAAATTCCCCATAATCCCTCTACTCGTACGTACTCATTTAATGTGCTTGTGTGGTTAATGTTTAACTCGAAAATAACGGTAAAGCTTGAATAACGAAAAGCCTGTAATATTAACATGTTGTAAAAACAGATTTGTGGCAAAATATATTAATTTGGGTATTTTCTAAATATTCATCGCCGTTTTTAGTTAATTTATTGTACGTACGTTAAGTTTATGCCTAAGAAAAAAATACTTATTTATTTTTTATATTTCAGGAAGACAGTCAGCGTACATTAAAACGTTAATTTACAACTACATATGACAATTTAAAGTAACCTGAATTTTGTTCGATTATACTAGTTGTTCGGAAACTCACCCGAAATATTTTGGGAGGTGATTCAGGGAGACTTACGTATTGCAACTTATAGCCTAGTCGAACTCTTAACGGAGATATCCGTCCTTGAAAATCGAGTTAATAATTTGTATTTTTGCAACATATCGAAATCGGCGTTGAATTAAACCACGAATTTCTGAACAATGTTAAGTGATACCGAGATATGCAACATATGAAAAAACCAGCGTNATGCATTTCTAAGAGAGAGAAAAATTACTATCTAACGAAGGTGAGAGACAAACTCCAGTAATGTATAAACAAATGATAAACAAAAACAACGAGATAGCGAATAGTGACCGTAACGCCTACAAAAATGGCAGACTGCACCAACCAAGATGGCGGACAGCTGCACCTACCACGATGGTGGAATGAGTATTGGGGGAGGGTGTTGGTTACCTCTGGAAATTAAAGTTTTTTTAAACCATAATTTTTGTTTTTTTAATAATGTGAAAGTAATTTCTTAATGTAATATTTTTATAAATTTTGTTAGATTTTTTTAATTTTTTAATATTTTTTTGTATTTTTGATGTTAAAGGTAAAAGTTCAAGGTCAATATCACATGGATCCAATATGGCGGACAATATGGCCGCCCGGGTACCGGAATGACAAAGCACAAACTCCTCCGATGCTCTGGTCCCATGTCCCAATGTGTCAAATTCCCCATAATCCCTCTACTCGTACATACTCATTTAATGTGCTTGTGTGGTTAATGTTTAACTCGATAATAACGGTAAAGCTTGAATAACGAAAAGCCTGTAATATTAACATGTTGTAAAAACAGATTTGTGGCTAAATATATTAATTTGGGTATTTTCTAAATATTCATCGCCGTTTTTAGTTAATTTATTATACGTACGTTAAGTTTATGCCTAAGAAAAAAATACTTATTAATTTTTTATATTTCAGGAAGACAGTCAGCGTACATTAAAACGTTAATTTACAACTACATATGACAATTTAAAGTAACCTGAATTTTGTTCGATTATACTAGTTGTTCGGAAACTCACCCTAAATATTTTGGGAGGTGATTCAGGGAGACTTACGTATTGCAACTTATAGCCTAGTCCAACTCTTAACGGAGATATCCGTCCTTGAAAATCGAGTTAATAATTTGTATTTTTGCAACATATCGAAATCAGCGTTGAATTAAACCACGAATTTCTGAACAATGTTAAGTGATACCGAGATATGCAACATATGAAAAAACCAGCGTTGAGACCGTCCGTCTACATATAAATAATAGGGGAGGACACCATCTAACTGCATACAATTGTTTTTCTATCATGTGATATGGCATTTGGTTGCGGTGGTATTAACCAGTACGTTCTACGTAACAATAAAGGTCTTCTTGTTGCAAGTGCCTAGGACCCACCGTTTCCTTTTAAAACGCACACAAATATGCCAGCGGTGACCTTACAATGCCTGTTATGTAGGCAATAGCTTTACAACCTTCGTGATATCACACACGTGCTTTACGCCAGAAGCAATTCGTGAGAGAGTATTGAGTACATACACAGAAGATCTGTACATGACAGCTGTCTCCACCAGATTTTTATACTCTGGTCTGATGTGTTACAGCGGTGGCCTGAGGGAGCGATATGACCTAAAAAGTCTCGTCAAACCCAGTAAGTGTACAAGGAAATGAAATATAAACACTGGCCCAGACTTGGGGAGGAGAAATTGTGCAGCCATGGCCCCAATCGAGGCCCAAGAATAACTCCTTAAAGACCGTTCTACAGTGACACCGAAACGTAGAACGGACACGAATCACGGAAACTTACGCGGACTACGTATTTTTCTACAACTCAATTTTCTACATTGCACGGTAACGTAACAAATCTCGGCCAATTACAGTGAAGGCTGTTGGCGTTAGCCGGCAGTACCAGAACCTAGTTCACTGGCTACTGCCGTATGTTGTTCGTGATTCTTTAAAAAAAATGTCAATCATTTCGTTTTTAAAATTTCAGTTTTTATTTCGTACAGTAAGGTTACATACATCCTTCACCAACATTTCATTGAAAGTCGCCATAGTCTGTAATAAGATCAGAAGAACGGTAGGCCCATCATGTAGACGAAACAAATTACGAGAAACTACACCAGTCAAAATTATTCACTTTAGTATAAGAAATCGTACGCGTAACTTGACTACAGCGGTGAAAATAATACTCGGCTGCTATTGGCCACGTAGATTCACAGACACGTAATAATTAAGAGTTGACTAGCTCTCTTACGTCTCCGCATGTGAGTGCTGTGGGTGTCCGCATGCGTAACATTGTACTGTAGTTGTAACCCGTAGTGTGTTACGTCTCCGCGTCCGTGATACGTATCCACTTCCACGTCATTTTAGAACACGCCTAAATGTGCCCACAGCTTATGCCGTATCTTAAGAAATAAGTAGAGGCGATAACCAGCATCGATGTCGTAGAAACCATCTCGACAGAAAGCACTATGTTAAGAACATTAAAAATTTAAAGCTGCTGCAATATTACGAAGGTNGTATAAGAAATCGTACGCGTAACTTGACTACAGCGGTGAAAATAATACTCGGCTGCTATTGGCCACGTAGATTCACAGACACGTAATAATTAAGAGTTGACTAGCTCTCTTACGTCTCCGCATGTGAGTGCTGTGGGTGTCCGCATGCGTAACATTGTACTGTAGTTGTAACCCGTAGTGTGTTACGTCTCCGCGTCCGTGATACGTATCCACTTCCACGTCATTTTAGAACAGGCCTAAATGTGCCCACAGCTTATGCCGTATCTTAAGAAATAAGTAGAGGCGATAACCAGCATCGATGCCGTAGAAACCATCTCGACAGAAAGCACTATGTTAAGAACATTAAAAATTTAAAGCTGCTGCAATATTACGAAGGTNCCGTAGAAACCATCTCGACAGAAAGCACTATGTTAAGAACATTAAAAATTTAAAGCTGCTGCAATATTACGAAGGTCCAGGACGCAGACGACTTAGAAAGGCACTTTTATGTTATAGTATGTTCGCGGTTTCTTCACACTTTTTCAATCAAACCTATGAAAAATCACCCCATGTATGACGTGATAGGCTGTCTCTTAAATATATCTTGCAACACAAGCGTTTTATACTTGTGTTAACATAAAAGTTCTTTATTTTTAGTTTAACAGAACTTGACTCTTATTTTATCTGTAAATTATAATATTTCATTTATCACTATTTATCAATAAAAACAGGGAGAAAATATGTGTGTTTGGTGATGCCTTGTAAGAAATAGTTCTTATACAAAATGTTATTACACTCAGTGCACAAGAAAAAGGTGCATCGTCCCTTTGGTGTAATTTTCTATACTTTGTTAAGATTTGTTTGCATTAGGAGGAGGAATATCTATAAAGTAGAACTTACACAGGGCTTCAGAAAAGTTGGAAGTAATCGTGAATCGACCTTTAATAGATGCGTGCAATTCTTGTGATGCATGGCATAATTAGGAAACAACCAAATTCGTCGAAGGTTTTATTAAAAAAACAGTGGAGATACTGCGAATGACTATATAGGCGAGATGTTCGGAAATTAAACTCCCAAACTGCGGGAGGTGATTCCTTATGAAAAATAAGGTCCAAAAAAATACAGGACACCGTATTCCTAAACAGAATATTAAAGGAGATACGAGCCTATGAAAATTGGGTTTAGGAAACGTATTTTTGACGTTACCTTGTACAACGCCTACAAAGTCCGCAGCAGAAAGGTGACTTGTGCTACCCATATTGCAGAGACACATGCGTTATGCTGGCCGTCCTTGGTCTGTGCGCACTGTTCGGCTTGAGGAAGTGATACGTCAGCACATCAACGACACACTCCATAGCGCACACTCCACTAGTACACACTCCATAGCGCGCCAAATAAGCGTGGCCCATTCAACCGTGTGGGGCGTACTGTGGGTAAATCGCCGTCATCCGTACCGCTGGCAGAACGTACAAGGCATTCAGCGAAAATACGTTTTCAAATCCCAGTCTTCTCATATCTCCTTTACTATCATGTTTAGGTATTTGGTGTCCTGTATATTTTCGACGTTATTTTGAATAAGCAGTTTGGGCGTTTCTTTTCTGAACACGCTGTATAACATACAGTGTGGCGTCCCCGTCACGTTCGCCCACAAGCATCACATCCGTGCACGGAAGGAACGGTGGTGGCTAGTAGAAGGTCCGGCAGGGGCGAAGAGGGGTTGGTTGATCTCCGTGCCAAGCCCGCACGGACAAACCGCGGCGAGGCGACAAATGACTCGGGGCACACCGAGGCACCCCCCACGCGTTAATCGGACCGCATTAAATCACCACCGGCCGGAGGGACGGCGTGAAGGGCTGGTCCGTGGGGGTGTTTTACGCCCCTGACAAGCCGGCCATAAATCACACCGCTCTTTGCGCGCGACTTCATTTGAACCTGCGCTGCTGATAAACGACCTCCAATTACGCAACACGCACGGACCTACTGTTACTTTTTTTTTTTAACCATAGGCAAAAAGGGGAGGATGTGAGAATGTCTTCATAATATTCGTGTTACACAAAATATATGTGACTACGAAATTACTCTTCTCTCAACCATTTGCTACTAATTTTCTGTTAATTTTTTCCCCCTTTCTCCTGCACGCTTTCGGAGGTGTAATTGAAGTTTTCGTGTGTCTGAGTGGACTTTTTTCTGTAGCCGCCCAGATTATATGTTTTAGTTTTTCTTATGACTATTAAACTTCTTAGATTTATGCCGGAAGGCTTATGAAATTTCACCTCTTTAAACGACCATTTCTCACACTTTATTTAAAACACAGGACATATGAATCCAAAGGTATATGCAACCTTTACCTTAAAATAAACTTACACAGAATTTTAATTAAAACGATTTCCTCTGCCAGTTGTTATTTTTCACTGATNACCTTTACCTTAAAATAAACTTACACAGAATTTTAATTAAAACGATTTCCTCTGCCAGTTGTTATTTTTCACTGATAGCGTTCACTTCGTAACACAGCTGGAAAAAAAAACGCCGTGTGTATTGTTTTCTAAAACGAATACAATGAAACTATTGTTATACTTCGACTAGAATGTTTGAAAACCTACGTTCTTTTTTCATTTAATTTACCTGCCGTACAACATGCCAAGGTTACATTTGCCAAATCATTTGTGTTTAAAAAAAATAGTCACAATAAATTTTACAAGCAAAATTTAATTATTTTTGGAGCAGTTAAAATAAAATCTCCCATACTCGCCTACATCACGCACAGTTCATTATTTTCATTTTAACCATTTTGGTATACATTTCGTTTACTGCAAAATTTTCATTTATCTAATATTCTTACAAGCAATATGTTATGCTTAGTAATATATCCATATGCAATAAGAAATACCGCCGCAGTCGAAATGTTTCTGGACCTGCGTCGTTAGCGAAGGAAGCCTCACGAAGATTAAGTAGGCCCCAATTAAAAAAATAAGTGCAAGAGCTACTTACAGTTCCTTATATCTCTTAAACTAGAATTGTCCTCTTTGTACCCAGGCATACTGGCATTGATTTATGTTGTAACTAATATAAGAATTATGGAATCTACTTTGAGCTGGAAATATTTTACCAAACGGTGGACAAAAGAGACTATGAATTAGTACATGATGTTCGCTACAAATGCTGTCAGCGTAGCAAGTTTGGTTAATATAAAAAAAAAAAGAGTAAAATGTTTTGGAACACTTACCTAAAATATGTACAACTAATTAAAAAATTTTAAAAATAACTGTATGATGTACTCAAGACGTAACGGTTTACCGCAGCAGTATTTAACATGCTTAATTTGGCGTCGATCCTATTTCATGTGGCTCTAGATTACTAAATGAAGAAGCAAAGATGATAAAGGATAGTTTAGTTAACACTCTTTATAATAATTTTAACACGCTAAGTTTGAATGAAATATGGCGTATAGTTTTTTAGAATTGACATACAAGTCTACAATTTTTAAAAGGCTGTCATTCTAAAAACGTAGAGTATCATTTAATGAAGGAATCTGACTTAACGCTACTCGTATATCAAACGCGAGGAAAATCTGTTCAGGAGTTCCTGATTTATGATGTGATATTATTTATTGCGGTGCTATCTTCTAAACTAGGAGCACACCAATGATAAAAATTGTTGTAATTTAAATTTGGCAGTCAATACGGTTATTATACCAATATAGGTCTAAATTGGTTTAAACTCTTCTTGAGCCGTTATATCGCTCAAAATTTATCAATTCCGCAGTTATGAAAATAATCACCGTCCCACAACAATGTCGAATAGTAAACAATTCGGGTGTCTTGACTAAATATTAAAAGGTTACCGAAATAAATGTAATCCAGTGTAAGATTAAGATAATTTTATGGAGATGATACACGCACTATTGCGCGCGCCGAAACACACACACACACAGAGGTGATCTTATTAGTCTATTTTACTTTTGGAAAGAAACATCAAAATATTATTTTAATGTATATCAGCTTCATTCATCTATGTTAGACTAACTACTACACTATTGTAATAATTAATGTGGTTTTAAAATGGGTGCTTCCATGACTTGGTTTTTGTCAGTCTATTCTAATTCATTTTTTATTTTCTTACTGAAAAGAAAATGAAGAAATATGGCTTGAGTAAAGACTAATTGATTATTTTAAGTGATTAAATGTATGAATATGAACACATAGCTATGGTGTTTCTATGTTTCACAATTATAGCATAGTAAATTATTATGCGGTATTTCTAAATCGCAAACCATATTTGCATTTGTATATGTGATATGTATGTGTGTATGTATACATGAACTATACGTACATAAGAAAATATATTCACCCTTTGAAGACATCTGTTACTTCCACAGTACTGCAAGCCTCAAGGTATTATCGTACATGAATTTTCCACTTTAATTTCAAACTTTGTAATAACGTTTTAACCTGGAAAGGAGCAAAATTTTTCCAACTTGCAGCAGCACCGAACTATATTTCTTTTTGCTGTCACTTTTTCAGGCCAACTTTTTAAAACTTTTTTCATGTCTCCGAGAAAGAAGTCTCTGCGACATCTTACTCTTTATATGCTTCTGCGAGTTTTATGACACTTAGCTTTCTACCTCGCCAGAAGAGGATTATTAAAGGGCTGGTGACCCAATTTACAAACTTCTTCGAAGCTGTTTGCTTCTCTGTAACACCACGTTCTATCAACGTTTTACACAATCGTTCTAAGAACACGTAGTAAGTTCTTTTTCAATTAGAAAGAACGATCTCAATAACGATGTCTTCATTAAATCATCATCGGACACGTAATTTTCAACTTACATAGTTTTCCTCTTAGTGTAAGCATAATCTAGTGATAAGCGTTTGATAATTGCAATAATTCAATTCGCAGGTTATTAAAATTTAATACGAGGGCTGATTCAGAAGTCATCGCAACTATTGTATATCTCCCGAAAATGACTCAACACCGAAAATGTATTATGTACAGTTCAAATTGTACGACAAGTGCGTTTTAAAGGTGACTCCACATTTGGATGTGAATGCAGGAATGTCCGGCAAGGAACAAAGACAAACATGGCTGCTTGAAATCACCGTTTAATTGATATATTCTCGTACAGACGGTATACACTCATTTGAACGGGCACGTGTCGTACGTGTACGAGTTATTTAACATCCTTCAAAGTATTATCCGAGGTCGTCCATAGTTCGTTGCCAGCGATGAGGCAAATATCAACATAGCATTTCGATGAGAGGTGGCACACATTGACGGATCTCTTGCNTCTGTTCAGGAGTTCCTGATTTATGATGTGATATTATTTATTGCGGTGCTATCTTCTAAACTAGGAGCACACCAATAATAAAAATTGTTGTAATTTAAATTTGGCAGTCAATACGGTCATTATACCAATATAGGTCTAAATTGGTTTAAACTCTTCTTGAGCCGTTATATCGCTCAAAATTTATCAATTCCGCAGTTATGAAAATAATCACCGTCCCACAACAATGTCGAATAGTAAACAATTCGGGTGTCTTGACTAAATATTAAAAGGTTACCGAAATAAATGTAATCCAGTGTAAGATTAAGATAATTTTATGGAGATGATACACGCACTATTGCGCGCGCCGAAACACACACACACACAGAGGTGATCTTATTAGTCTATTTTACTTTTGGAAAGAAACATCAAAATATTATTTTAATGTATATCAGCTTCATTCATCTATGTTAGACTAACTACTACACTATTGTAATAATTAATGTGGTTTTAAAATGGGTGCTTCCATGACTTGGTTTTTGTCAGTCTATTCTAATTCATTTTTTATTTTCTTACTGAAAAGAAAATGAAGAAATATGGCTTGAGTAAAGACTAATTGATTATTTTAAGTGATTAAATGTATGAATATGAACACATAGCTATGGTGTTTCTATGTTTAACAATTATAGCATAGTAAATTATTATGCGGTATTTCTAAATCGCAAACCATATTTGCATTTGTATATGTGATATGCATGTGTGTATGTATACATGAACTATACGTACATAAGAAAATATATTCACCCTTTGAAGACATCTGTTACTGCCACAGTACTGCAAGCCTCAAGGTATTATCGTACATGAATTTTCCACTTTAATTTCAAACTTTGTAATAACGTTTTACCTGGAAAGGAGCAAAGTTTTTCCAACTTGCAGCAGCACCGAACTATATTTCTTTTTGCTGTCACTTTTTCAGGCCAACTTTTTAAAACTTTTTTCATGTCTCCGAGAAAGAAGTCTCTGCGACATCTTACTCTTTATATGCTTCTGCGAGTTTTATGACACTTAGCTTTCTACCTCGCCAGAAGAGGATTATTAAAGGGCTGGTGACCCAATTTACAAACTTCTTCGAAGCTGTTTGCTTCTCTGTAACACCACGTTCTATCAACGTTTTACACAATCGTTCTAAGAACACGTAGTAAGTTCTTTTTCAATTAGAAAGAACGATCTCAATAACGATGTCTTCATTAAATCATCATCGGACACGTAATTTTCAACTTACATAGTTTTCCTCTTAGTGTAAGCATAATCTAGTGATAAGCGTTTGATAATTGCAATAATTCAATTCGCAGGTTATTAAAATTTAATACGAGGGCTGATTCAGAAGTCATCGCAACTATTGTATATCTCCCGAAAATGACTCAACGCCGAAAATGTATTATGTACAGTTCAAATTGTACGACAAGTGCGTTTTAAAGGTGACTCCACATTTGGATGTGAATGCAGGAATGTCCGGCAAGGAACAAAGACAAACATGGCTGCATGAAATCACCGTTTAATTGATATATTCTCGTACAGACGGTATACACTCATTTGAACGGGCACGTGTCGTACGTGTACGAGTTATTTAACATCCTTCAAAGTAGCATCCGAGGTCGTCCATGGTTCGTTGCCAGCGATGAGGCAAATATCAACATAGCATTTCGATGAGAGGTGGCACACATTGACGGATCTCTTGCAGCCGATGGTATTTCCCGTCTGCCTCATCGCTTGCAACGAACTGTGGACAACCTCGGATGCTACTTTGAAGGATGTTAAACAGTTCGTACACTTACGATACGTGCCCGTTTAAATGAATGTATACAGTTTGTACGAGAATATTTCAAGCAGCCAAGACTGTGTCTGTTCCTTGCAGGAGATTGCTGCATCCATACGCCATGTGGTGTGCCCTTTCATACGTACTTGTCGTACACTTTCATATGTATATAGTACGTTTCCTGTGTTGGATCATTTTCGGGAGATAACCAATAGTTTCAATGACTTCTGAATCGGCTCACGCATTATAATGCATCTCTTCCATAAATNCATTTTCGGGAGATAACCAATAGTTTCAATGACTTCTGAATCGGCTCACGCATTATAATGCATCTCTTCCATAAATATTTCCATCCCCGTTTTCTTTTAATGGAAATTAACATAAAAAGATATGGCTATGTTGGTCGGTGTCGTCGGCCATATTGGTAGGTGTCACAGCTAGGGTTCCATGCCATGTTGGATGTTCTTCCCCCCGACAAACCTAGAAAATAGATGACTAAAAAAATATTTTAATAAAAAAATTATATGAATAAAAATTTTAAAAGTATCGGCCCGCCACCTTGTATTGTTAACAATTATATCGGTTTGGATTGCTGGTGCAGATCATAATTCAATTAAATAGAAAAATTATTTTATAACAATTTCTTAAATATATGGGCCTGCCACTTCGGTGCCCATTGCAACGGGGGACATATTGATATCCTCTCCTTCGTCTCAAAAACCTGTAACCAAAAAAAATTTAAAACATTAGCACACACCACCATTCATCCCCTCACCACATACAAACACCCAATCCCTCACCTCTCCCCCTCACAACCATCACCCACCCCTCACCATCCATATCACCCTTCCTCTCTGCCCTCATCACCTCACCACCTCACACACCCCATGGACTCCTTAACACTTTTCACCCCCCTTACCCATCCAGACCCCTCATAAACTTTATCAAGCAACCCACCTCACCCCATACCCTGCCAAACCCATTCGCACCCCTCACCACCCTCATAACAACAAAAATCGACTTCCCACAACCCCAACCCCCTTTTTTCCCTTTTCAAGCCGCACCACCCCTCACCAACCCCTCACAACCCTCGGCCAAACCTAGGATTTTGTTATATCATCATAACCCGGCACACCTTGCCTCGCAGTCATAGCACATTTCCTCATATCAACATTTAATGTTGCTTTTGTGTATTATGCAAATCATATATATTTTTTTTCATTGTCTTATAACCATTATATTATTTGTTAAGTGCATACGCTCAATCACGATGACTTCAAGAACTAATACAAAAATAGTTTTTTTTTTTAATTCATATTAAATATATGATCGTTTGCATTTTAAGTATATGTAAAGGTAAGCTATGTATCATAGAGTACTTTTTTTTGCAGTAGGGTCTGTATCTTTAATCATAGAATGCACACATTTCCGCAACTCAGGTTGTAAGCGAGTGAATNTTTTTTTGCAGTAGGGTCTGTATCTTTAATCATAGAATGCACACATTTCCGCAACTCAGGTTGTAAGCGAGTGAATGTTCATCGGCATGTGCGTTTATAATTTGCGATTTCATAGGGCCAGGCTCGTGAAATTCAGTTTGCAAGCATCATTTCTAGCTCCAGTCAAGTATGCATATATAAGCCCTATGATAATTTCTAAACATAGTAATTAAATAAATAAAAAATAATATTTACATAATATCGCTTTTTTTTGTCAAACTCAGTTCATAACAGGAACAGAAAAGATTTTAAGTTAAAATATTAAAATTATTTATTTATTTTTTTTTTTTTTCTAATTTATTACGACAAAATTATTCATGTTCGCCTGCCTAAAGTCTGCATCCGTATAAACATCACCTTCAGTTCTAATTCGTTAAATAAGAAACCAACTGTTCGGGCACTTGTGAACTTCGTACCGCCGTGCAGTAAGCTTGAAGGCAAAGTTCTTGCAGCCGAAGCGTCACCGATATGCCACTGAAAGTTACGTAGATGATGCACTAGCGGTCCCATATGGTTTGGCTGTCGTCACGTTGGAAGGAGCAGGAACCATGGATGAAGATGTCTTCATGGAAAGAGATGTTACTCCTGGTGACAAGGCGTCAGGTTCGTCGTTCACACTGGTCGCGGCAGATTTTGGTAGTGGAGCCATGTGATCGAAATCACAGTCCACCACTCCACCGATGGAGACAGCAAGAACTTTGTGTTGCAGATCCGGCACCGAGCCATCGATTGATTCCGATTTTATGGTTTGTTTANGATGGAGACAGCAAGAACTTTGTGTTGCAGATCCGGCACCGAGCCATCGATTGATTCCGATTTTATGGTTTGTTTATTGCATAACAGGACACTTTAAAACAAGATGTATTAACTTGAACAGTATAATAATATCAATACATGCCAGCGGGCAGCGCTCTTCTGTAGAAGTGATGGTTGGAAACCAACGAACTGAAAGAAAATAAAGAACAAAAATTTAGTATACATAAATGGGGGAAAAACTATCCAAANGATGGAGACAGCAAGAACTTTGTGTTGCAGATCCGGCACCGAGCCATCGATTGATTCCGATTTTATGGTTTGTTTACTGCATAACAGGACACTTTAAAACAAGATGTATTAACTTGAACAGTATAATAATATCAATACATGCCAGCGGGCAGCGCTCTTCTGTAGAAGTGATAGTTGGAAACCAACGAACTGAAAGAAAATAAAGAACAAAAATTTAGTATACATAAATGGGGGAAAAACTATCCAAAACCATAAATAAAAGAAAATCTAAAGAACTGTGGAAGGAAAAGGGAAAATACGACTGTGGCCAGAATTCTGGGGATAAAACCCAGCTCCAAACGGATAAGAAACAATAAGGCCGCTGCACAATGAAAAATGGGAAGAGTAATAAAGCAGAAAGGTATTAATGCTAATTGATAATCTGATTAGAAAAGGGAAACTATAGGGCTTGTGTCTACACTATCAGATCACGTGAGGACTACAACTGAAGAGGTATCGATGAGGCCTGCAGTTTAACTTTGCATGATGTTACATGTTTACAGTAAGTAGCGTTGCGGTAGAAAAGCGACCCACTCGGGAAGCACAGATATTTAATGTGGTGGGGATGTTTTAAAAACAGCCACGAAATTCATGGTGCCGTGCTGTGTGTTGGTGCGAAAATACATTGTCGCAGTAGCTGCAGGGATAACATTTATCTGGTGCTGGCGATACAGGCGTAACAATACCATGCAGCACCAACGAACTGTCGTAGTTGAACGAGGACGATACCATCGTCATTTAAGAAGGCTTCCCCAGCGCAGGGACTACGAGATACGACGAGGGGGCTGGGGAAACAGTGCTTCGCTTCAGCGAAGAATGCGATGGCGAGACGCACAGACTCCTACCGGACGAAGAAGACGACATGGCTCCATTCGTCGAGCCGAACACGACTTGTCACAGCATGCCGTGCTTTGTAAAAACAAGCTCGCCGGATTAGGACGGGGAAGAACTGTGGATGAGAAAAAGAATATTGATCGTGCGGGGGCGTCATCCTGAGGAGTGCTAAGAAAAATTGTAACGAATGCGAAAAATAATTTTTGCATGTGCAAAGCGTAAGCATGGGGGCGACACAAAGTGTCCAGAAACACAGTTGTATGTACATGTTTGACGAATATCAATAGAGAAATATCAGAAAAATTATAACAAAAAATATGTTTATAAATTGCAGACATACATAACATCTTTGTTCAGTTATATTGAGGTGTATATGTTGTAAAAAATGCCGAAGGTAAAACACACAATAATTTCTACAGTATTGCTTGTAAACGAAAAATATGTGTTTTCGATTTAGAAAAATATATGTGCAATTGTCGATGTAAATAAATATCAATTAAAAAAATCATTATTTCTATAAAATANTGCAATTGTCGATGTAAATAAATATCAATTAAAAAAATCATTATTTCTATAAAATACTTTGTGCAAATCCATGTCACGAAAAAAGTTAAGTCATAATTTAAATATCTCAAGGAATATATGAATAAAATGGTAATGACGAAAAGAAAGAGCTCAGGTACGAAAAACATTCTTGTCAGAATGGTCAACTACAGGTCTGCATTTGAACAGCGTCATGTAACAGGAGTCTGCATATGTGCATACGTACGTGCTTCCAAGTCGTTTTCTCACATATTCACCTGCATGGTGTTGAGTAACCGTGATGTCTGCACACAGCAGCGTTTGCGTATCCGCAGGTCTGCACCTGTACGGCGTCAGGTAACTGGAGTGTGCACACGTGCATGCGTACGTGCTTCCAAGTCGTCGTCNGGTAAAACACACAATAATTTCTACAGTATTGCTTGTAAACGAAAAATATGTGTTTTCGATTTAGAAAAATATATGTTCAATTGTCGATGTAAATAAATATCAATTAAAAAAATCATTATTTCTATAAAATACTTTGTGGAAATCCATGTCACGAAAAAAGTTAAGTCATAATTTAAATATCTCAAGGAATATATGAATAAAATGGTAATGACGAAAAGAAAGAGCTCAGGTACGAAAAACATTCTTGTCAGAATGGTCACTTACAGGTCTGCACCTGTACGGCGTCAGGTAACTGGAGTGTGCACACGTGCATGCGTACGTGCTTCCAAGTCGTCGTCNACAGGTCTGCACCTGTACGGCGTCAGGTAACTGGAGTGTGCACACGTGCATGCGTACGTGCTTCCAAGTCGTCGTCACACCTGCTCGGTGCTGGGTAACCGTAAAGTCTGCATGTGTGGGAAGAGCATTGTTAGCACTAGCCAGTCACAGTCCTCATGCACATCGCCGCCAAAAACGAAAATTTGGTACGAAGCAGTTTACAACCACAGGCTTTTACTCTCTGGCTTTACAAAGGCTCCCATCACTGAATAGGTCACAAATAATCACCTAACCGAGCAAGGTAATTAAAATAAACTACATCCTGTCTTCGATGCAGGCAGGAATAACTGTCGTCTGGTGCGTGTTCCAGGCTCACAAAGACCCCGGGCAGATGCTTCGGTTTGTTCAGCTAGAGGGTAAATGCGAAAATCTCCGGTGCTACTTGCTGGTACCATATTTACTATCCATGAACATGTGTAGGTAGCCGATATGCCTGTAGCAGAATTCGTTGATTGATGGACCAGACATAGTAACTTCTTAAATATTGTCAAGACGAAATGCATGCATATTCGTTCGTTGTCCAGCAGCCAAACAAAGTTGGATATATCATTCAGCTACTAAGTTTACACCGAATGAACGACATGTCAGGCCGCAATCGTATCTCAGAACCCGAACTGGGACTTCAAGGAAACCTCGAAATCGATGGAGGNTGAACGACATGTCAGGCCGCAATCGTATCTCAGAACCCGAACTGGGACTTCAAGGAAACCTCGAAATCGATGGAGGCTTTTCCCCTTGTATAAACTCCCTCCCCCTTCCACCAAAAACACTTTTACACCCTCACGATATTATATGAGTTTCACTGTCGAGCACATACAACTGCCAAAACAGATGGAACCGAAATAATGTTAATATGACCTCAATTTGAGACAGTAGACCCCATATCTAACTCAAATTGGAGTTGAATTATAGCTTGTTGACTTTGAGATGATCTGAAGAAAATCCCTCTTGCCAATTTCGTGAAAAAAGGAGTCCCAGATACTATACCAATTCGTGTCATGAGAGTCGTATACCCAATAGGTGAAGATCTCTGCAATAGAAAAAACCGAAAGATCTCAGTTGAGGTGGAGATATTTCCTAACGCCGAAAATACAGGACGAGTATAAAATAATACCCCAACTTTGAAGTTCTATAATATCAAAACCAAACAACCTACAACCTTGGTTGACAAATCATAAACAGTGGAACCGTTAAGTTTGTTTACCATACATTCATAAATATTAAATGTGATCCACCATGCGCGGCCCGAACGACAACTACGCAATAAACAAACTCGTTCCACACTCTTGACAGGATGTCCGGTGTTATGGTTTGGATGGCGTCCTTAATTATCGTTTTCAGGTCGTCAATGTTAGCTGACAATGGTGTACGAAACACTTGATCCTTTATGTACCCCCATATAAAAAAAATCGCACGGGGTAAGATTCGGGCTTCTTGGGGGCCAGTGCTGAATAGCCTAATCACCAGCTGCTCCTCGACCAATCCAGCAGCGTTGCGGCAACGTCTCGTTGAAGTATCCGCGAGCTGCTAGGTGCCAATGGGGTGGCGCGCCATCGTTCTGGAAAATGAAGTCCCCCGCCGCCTCTTCTAACTGAGGAAACAACCACTCTGTAAGCATGTCCAAATAAGGGATTCCAGTAACAGTGGGCTCGTGAAAAAAAGAAAGGGCCGAAAACAGTGTCCTTGGATACAGCGCAAAACACGTTCACTTTGGGGGAAGCGCGCTCGTGTTCGGTGGTTTCATGTGGAGGCTCCTGACCCCATATCCGCACGTTTTGTCGGTTCACCTTACCATTTGTATGAAACGTCGCTTCATCGCTAAAAACCAGCTTAGACATGAAGGCATCATGTACCTCGTTCTGTGCAAGAAAACATCAGACCCTCCCCTTCACATTTACGTGTCGAGTGCGAGCTCGCTACCCCCTNCTACCTCGTTCTGTGCAAGAAAACATCAGACCCTCCCCTTCACATTTACGTGTCGAGTGCGAGCTCGCTACCCCCTCACCACCTCAAACCGAGAGTTTCGAACGCCATCCAAACCGTAACACCAGACGTGCTGACGAGAGCGTGGAACGAGTTTGACTATCGCATACATGTCGTTCGGGCAGCTCATGGTGGTCACATTGAACACGTAAGAAAGAATGGTAAACAAACTTCACGGTTCCACAGTTCATTTGATTGGTCAATCAAGGTTTTATATTGTTTGGTTTTTATATTACAGAACTTCAAAGTTGGGCTATTCTGTTATACTCAACCTGTTTCTTGATAACTCACTTGCTACTAACCTGAAACTTAATCGAAGGTCATCTTTGTGCTTGTTTCCCCTGAATGAGCAATGAGCTTATACATGTTATAAAAACTAGACACACTGAAAAAATCTTGCATACCCTGCTTGCACGAGAAGGATCCAGGATAATATACCATTATTCATACCAAGGGTAGATTCCTCCCAATGAGTAAAAAACTTCNTTGCACGAGAAGGATCCAGGATAATATACCATTATTCATACCAAGGGTAGATTCCTCCCAATGAGTAAAAAACTTCACTAAAAAAAAATTGTGATAGTGGTTAGGTTCGTCCTTCGCTTGTAGTAGTGTTAATGTGCCATACAAACAAATATATACANAAAAAAATTGTGATAGTGGTTAGGTTCGTCCTTCGCTTGTAGTAGTGTTAATGTGCCATACAAACAAATATATACATTTTGTCGTTCGACCTAGTCTCTCGGCCGCCGTAAGCCCGTCATGGGTTGCATGTGTACAAGGCACAGAGTCTAGTGATGCGACGGAAACATGTACTTTGGTGTTTGATGCGTTTGCACATGATGTAATATTTACTCGAGATAGGCCCGGAGGCTGGATTGCCCCATGAGTAAAAAACTTCGGTACCGAGAAAACCGCGACCCCTTCGACTACATCTCCGCACCTGACACCTGTGTTGTATTGGATAGGCAAAATTTGCCCCCATGTCGTGAGCCACGTCATAAAGCTATGCATTCCGAGGCTCGATCGACAGATGGGCAAATAAATTCTACACCTAAAAATAAATTCCTATAAAGGAATACCTCAANCATTCCGAGGCTCGATCGACAGATGGGCAAATAAATTCTACACCTAAAAATAAATTCCTATAAAGGAATACCTCAACACAAAACAAAAAAAACGACACCTCAGCTTTGTCAGCGACGAAACTGAAGATGGAGGCCTCGCCTCCATCTTCGAGGTATCGTTGGTTTCACTGGCATTAATAAAAAATTTCCCTTTTAATTTTTATATGAAAAAAAGAGGAGGGATTCAAGCCAGTATTTATTTACAAAAAATTGACTCACAGAAATTATTTTATAGCATTCGAAAGGGATTAACATAACTGCAAAATGCACTGGCTGCAATATTCTCTAACTTTTTTTTCGCACTAATAAAGTCTTATTTATACGTCNCATTCCGAGGCTCGATCGACAGATGGGCAAATAAATTCTACACCTAAAAATAAATTCCTATAAAGGAATACCTCAAAACAAAACAAAAAAAACGACACCTCAGCTTTGTCTGCGACGAAGCTGAAGATGGGGGCCTCGCCTCCATCTTCGAGGTATCGTTGGTTTCACTGGCATTAATAAAAAATTTCCCTTTTAATTTTTATATGAAAAAAAGAGGAGGGATTCAAGCCAGTATTTATTTACAAAAAGTTGACTTACAGAAATTATTTTATAGCATTCGAAAGGGATTCACATAACTGCAAAATGCACTGGCTGCAATATTCTCTAACTTTTTTTTCGCACTAATAAAGTCTTATTTATACGTCNCACATAACTGCAAAATGCACTGGCTGCAATATTCTCTAACTTTTTTTTCGCACTAATAAAGTCTTATTTATACGTCTCGACGATGTTAAATGGTGGCGAAAGATAGGTGATGCCAAATTGTTTGGTAACTAAGTGAGAAGGCAAATCGCACTGATTTCGGGCGTCAATAATTTCCGTCCTGCGCATACTGTACAAATAGGGCATTATGAGAGAGTCCAACATGACCGGAATTTCCACGTATGGAATATGTCCTGCATCGTTCCTCAGTCCATGCGTCTGGAACGATCGCTGACGGTACGCATGTTGAGCAGTGCGGTTGAGGTTCTTTCATGGACACGGCAGTAAGAAAGTGAACACTTTGGTTTTCTCGTCGTCGCGTCGTCGCTGTACGAGAGTGAAATCTGCGTAATGGTGGACGACAAAAGAGGTGATAAAAGTCATGGGATACCTCCAAATATCGTGTCAGACCTCCTTTTGCCCAGCGAAGTGCAGCAACCCGACGTGGCATGGACTCAACAAGTCGTTGGAAGTCCCCGGCAGAAATATTGAGCCATGCTGCCTCTATAGACGTCAATAATTGCGAAAGTGTTGCCCGTGCAGGAGTTTGTACACGAACTGACTTCTAGATTATGTCCCATAAATGTTCAATGGGGCGATCTTGGTAGCCAAATCATTCGTTAGAATTGCCCAGAATGTTCTTCAAACAAATCGCGAACAGTTGTGGCCCGGTGACATGGCGCATTATCATCCACAAAAATTCCCTCGTTGTTTGGGTACATGAAGTCCATGAATGACTGCAAGTGGTCTCCAAGTAGCTGAACAAAACCCTTTCCAGTCAATGATCGGTTGAATTGGACCAGAGGACCCAGTCCATTCCATGTAAAAACAGCCCACGCCATTATGGAGCCACCACCGGCTTGCACAGTTCCTTGTTGACACCTTGAGTACATGGATTCGTGGGGTCTGCGCCACACTCGAACCCTACCATCAGCTCTTACCAACTTTAATCGGGACTCATCTGACCAAGCCACGGTTTTGTAGTCGTCTATGGTCCAACCGATATGGTCACGAGCCAAGGAGAGGCGCTGCAGGCGATGTCGTGCTGTTAGTAAAGGCACTCGAGTCGGTCTTCTGCTGGCATAGCCCAGTACAGCCAAAGTTCGCTGCACTGTCCTAACGGACACGTCAGTCGTACGTCCCACATTGATTCCTGCGGTTATTTCACGCAGTGTTGCTTGTCTGTTAACACTGACCATTCTGCGCACACGTCGTTGGTCTCGGTCATTAAGTGCAGGCGGTCGGCCACTGCGTTGTCCATGGTGGGAGGTTATGCCTGAAATTAGGTATTCTCGGCACACTCTTGACACTGTGGATCTCGGAATGTTGAATTCCCTAACCATTTCCGAAATGGAATGTCCCATGCGTCTAGCTCCAACTACCATTCCGCGTTCAAAGACTGTCAATTCCCGTCGTGCGGCCATAATCACGTCAGAAACCTTTTCACATGAATCACTTGACTACAAATGAAAGCCCAACCAATGCACTGCCCATTTATACATTTTGTACGCGATACTACTGCCATCTGTATATTTGCATGTTGCTATCCCATGACTTTTGTCACCTCTGTGTACATACCTGAATATTTCAATACATTTCATACGGTTTTCAGTTATAAAAATTAAGTTCACATGCACACTGAATATTTTTTATAAATTTTTTTGTCAAATTTACACGAAACGTCGTCGAAGTTCATACACATCGGACACCTGTGTTCTGGGCTGGCTTCCTCATTGCTGGGTCGTGCTTGCGTCTAAATTTATTGAATGGGAGCGTCTTTCATAGGGTCTGACAGACTGGTCTGTCTGTGTGGTTCGTGTATATAATAATGATAAGCACCTAAATACTGTCTACCTGCCCGCATGTGATGTCTCAAAGTTAGCATGCGATTGCCCAGCTGCAATCACGTGGCAAGTCGTGATTGGCTGGTTGATGTCCGAACAGTATCTTAATGGTGTAATATGTTAAGTTAAATGTCGATATGACGTCATTGAACTTGCATGCGCGTATATTATAAGCAATAAGGGAGGTCGGAGGGGAGTCAGCTGAGAGGCTTAATTTGACAACGGCTAACGTAAAAGGTGTATCGTCTCGGCTAGCTTCTACGCCAGGTAATCCATGGCCAGTTACGTTAAAGTGGAGTGGATTTTGCCTGCCAACTGTTTCTCGCATTCGATTTCCTCTTCAAGTGAGATGTCTCCTGTTTTACGAGCGCCATCGACTTCTGCAGCTGTGATGGTTGCATCCCTAGCAGCATCTACTTCCACCAGTGCAGTACCATCGTTTCAGATTGGTATGGTACATGGTGCCATCGACTTCTTCAGCTGTCACACCTACATCACTAACAGCATCTACTGCCACCAATTAAGCACGATCATCTACAGACGCTGCAGTAACATCGACTTCTTCAGCTGTTACGCCTGCGAAATCTTCAATGTGGCCGTCGAACTTTTCGGCTGAGGTACCAAGAACACAATTTCCGGCGTTACCTGCTTCTTTAACTCCAACACCTGTATCTCCAACAGTCTAATTAAAGTCTTTGCCCGAACCACAACGTCGTCATCAGTGTCACATTTGTGATAAGACATTTGCTTTTGGCTATGGTGTACGGGGCCATGAAACCTTTTATTGTGCCAAGAATCCCTCTCGCATGTCATATTTGTGTGACAGGTGCGATAAGCAGTTCAACCGTAGCAACCATTTACTTAGACATGCAAAGACCAGTAAAAGTGAAGTGCATTTCTCATCAGTATCTCGGTAGCAGGTTTGCTGCAAGCAGGTCTCTTGCGACTTCGGTACATGTCCTCAGAAGTGCAGTTACCTACATAACCGCCCTGCAGAGTGTGTCGGTGTCATAAATGTCACGATATTTTCGCACAAGGACAACGCGAGTGTGAATAGCGAAATGCATAAAAGACTATAACTTACAAAATAGTTGCATGTATTGAAATGCATATATCGAAGAATATTGAAAAAAAATTTTCGAGGCCATGAGCGACTGTATTTAAACTAAGGAAATAAAACATGCCTGTGAATAAAATTATTTTTTATTTCATGTTTACCTAATTTACCAGAATAAAATGAAAATTTACAAGGCACAGAAATTAAATATATTTATATAGAAAGTGTTGTAAACAGTATCATTTTACAATATAAATAAATATATAATTAAATAAAAAAAATTTTAAAAATTCAACAAATTAAAATTTTAATAAAAAATACATATTTAATACATTATGTAGGAAGTCAAAGTCCCGCATCATGTATTTAGGTATACTGTTAATTGAAAAAAACTTTTTAAATAGGATAAAAATTAAAGATTTTCCTATGCCTTTAAAAAAATTATAAGTGTCGACAGCTCGCCTAGCGGTTGAATCGACACTGTGGGTGGGTGCTGACAGCTTGTCTGGCTGCGAAATAGAGAAATCAACGCTACCTATATGTAGAAATGTTAACGATATCATCAAATGAGAACATAAAGTTTAGAATGTCATATCTCATGGACCAAACAACCGATTCCCATCAAATTCTTCACACAAGTAGCGCTGCGGTAAGCCATGTAAATTTACATGTTTTATGTGGCTCAGTCACTCATTTTCAAAATAAAGGTCCTGTGGATATTTTAGGTTTGTAAAGTCTATCATTCGAAACAAAGCAGTGATTAAATCCGAAGTTAATGCTCCAAATCAGATCTCCGTTATGCAGTGGATTGCACGTTAGCTTATAGAACGAGGTATTCTGGGTTCAAGTTCCAGGTAAGGCATGTGTGTATTTTTAATTGTCACACTACAACAGCATAAGTTTCAGGTTACATTTCTAAAGTTATTGCTTCCAAAGAGAAGTCAAGTCCTTCCTACCAACTCAGTTTTTAAGAAATAATTTAAAAATGAATTTCACCCAAGTTGAGGAAAGTAGGCTCATTAGTTATATCAGTGACTTCGTGTTAACTATGTCGCAGTGTTCAGAAATTATGTTTATAATCTAAGCGACGTCTTGAAAGTAATCGACAGGCATAGTCTGAATTATGTGTTATTTTCTTAGTTCAGCAGATTGGACGCACGTTAAAATGTTTCGTTAAAATACCTAGATTTCAGACACTTTGCTCCGGATTTCGAGCACCAGGCAGGCGGGCTCATTAACTAGCCTGTACCAAAGTTTCATATCAATACAATTATTGTGTAATAGTCATATTAGCCCTCTATCACTCTAAAAAAAATACGAATTAGAAGCGGAAATAGAACAAACCAGAAATTTGGACGTGAAAAAATGTGTTACAATACTATTTGTAAGCAGGGGTCGCGGTACTGTAGTGGTTAAACTACTTGCCTCTCACGTAGACGAACCGGGTTCGATAATCGTCGGAGCCGCTCCAGGACTTTCACATAAAGAAATGGTGCCGGACGATGCCGCTGGTCAAGGGGGTTTTCTCGGGGATGTCCCGCTTTCCCCGCCCTTGTAATCCGGCGTTGCTCCATACTCACCTCCTTTTACACTCATCGGCTCTCAAGAACTAGATGTTAATGACCACATAAGTCACTCCACTCCACTATTCGTAAGCACACACTGCTCAAAAATATGAAACTGGTTTTTTTGTTAGTTGCAGCTATACGACTAAGGTTTTGCGCTATTTTTTGGGCACCTGGACAGATGGTCCCAGAAATACCGTAGCGAAATCGTGTTTATAATTACCTCAAGCCAAAACCGACGATAAAAATCTAATCAATGCTTTACATTTCGACAAACAGCCCGTGTGCCAACAACACAACAATAGTTTTATCAGTTTGCGTAATCACAAAAATGCAGGCGCCAACATCCTGCGTGCTCTTCCTAAATTCCATCATCCCCCCTATTAGAGCACGATAGATCCGGCGGATTCTAAGTGACGTTTATTGCACATCCATTATTGCGGCTGCCATGCAAGCCGCGATCGTTTACACGGCGGATACGATGACCGATCGAGTGCGATTTTCAACGAGTCGATCAACTAGAACCCCTCCCCCTTCCCCGATTTCCCGTGAACCACCCCCTCCTCACCAAATTCCCACTCTCAACAGGCTGCGATGCGCCGACGTGTTGCACTTGAGATAACAGGCGCGTGAACGATGGCTGTGCGTCGAAAGTTTCAATAAGCTCTGCGGGATTTATATGGAGGTAGCGGTGAATTTAGGGAGGAGGGGGTGATAGATGGTCACGTGGTACATCACGAAGAGGCATCGCTCACGCTCAGCGACGATGTTCGTTCGTTTTACAGGGACGTTCGATGCCAGCGGATCTGACCGTAGGGAAAAATTACCACCGAGGGTTCGAACGCTCTAAAGAAATCTGTTTCGTGAAAAAACCTATCTAATTTTAGATTTTCAACTATCGGACAATCCACAAGACGAAATGCGATAATTTTATGTGCCGTCTACCTGGGGGGTTAAACTGTAATTTTTTTTTTAAATGTAAACTCTTTAACGTGTCCCCACTATGTTAACCTGCGATAAAACACTAACACCAGACGGGGAGTCACAGTGGCCGAGTGGTTAGCCTGCTAGCCTCCTACCAAGGCGAACCTGGCTGGGTCACCGGACTTTTGCCTTTGGGTATCGTGCCGGACGATGCCGCTGTTTCGAGTTTTCTCGGAGATATCCCGTTTTCCCTTCGGTTAAAAAAGGTCTAATTCTCGTTTTTTTAGCATCACTCGGGCCTGAACAGTAGCTATTTGTGTACATTCATTTACATAAACACGGAGGGAGGAACCAGAAAGAGAAAGGGAGTGTACAACAAATACATGTATAAAAGAAACGTGATTACGAAGCCTAAACTGAAGGCCTATCTCATGTTAATCAGAGAGGCAAGGAGGTTTTACAAAGAGAAACTGGATTGCCATGCAAGTTACGTGTTATAACGTTTTCTCTTATTCCCTTGTAGCGTAATCAAAATGACCATGGCAACAAATTTTCAAATAATTCTTTGTAAAATCACAAAAAAATTTTAGTGTGTTTTATCCTTTCAGTAGGCTATATAATTAAGATACGCGCGAGTAAAATCTATATCGTTGGTTTATAAAACTTGTATTTTATACCGAAAACGAACTATAATACGAGCTCCCTGGTTGAGGTAGGTAAGGTACATCTCAACCAAAAGATTTTTAAATGAGAGTCTCAGCTGAGACATGTATATGTTTGAGTGTGCGTGTGTTTCGAGTGTAAGTTTAGATTTTTTAGTATGTAATCCATCACCGATTGGCCTTCCTGCATAAAACAACGATGTCAAAAAAGATAAAGTTAATAAATCCCAACATAAGCAAAAAAAAATGTGGTACTCATATCATAAATTCGAAGATAAATTGTAAGTTAACTATGTGTAAGTATTGCATGGATAAAACAAACATTTTAAAGTGAAACAGTAAATATAGGTTTCATATTAAATAAACAAAACTAAATCCAATGAAATATAAATTGAGGACATGCCAATTGAATACACAGATAAATCGAAATAATTCTTTGTTGGACAAAAATCTGCTTCCAACCAAATCTCTATGTCGAGATAATTGGTTTTTTGCATGACTAGGATTATTAAGCCAAAGTTTTATTGGTGCAAAAGATATTCTCTTTACTGTAGTTTTTTGCTGTAATACAGCCAGAAACTCGGTTGTAATAACCAGTACGTTATTACCCGTATTAGGACAACATTTTCAGTGCGCCGAATTTGCTGCTTATATGACATCTACGTGACAGTGAAACTTGCATACTTTAATACCGTGGGACGCGGTGGTGTCGTGGTTAAACTACTCGCCTCCCGATTCCCGGCGGGGTAGTCCCCAGATTTTCACGTGTGGGAATCGTGCCGGGGCGATGCCGCTGGTCGGCGGGTTTTCTCGGCGATATCCCGTTTCCTCCTCCCTTGCATCCCGGCGCTTCGCCATATTCACCTCGCCTCAGCCTCATCGGTTCTCAGGAACTGGATGCAAAGAGCCGCCCAGATCTATTCACTCACTCTAATATATTCGTGCGTGCCTGGCCATATGTAAGCGAGTTCGGTTCGATATATCGAAATATCACACGGCCCATCGGGCACACGGGAAAAGCAAATGTGGGAAAAAAATTGTGCCCCAAGGCAACGTGACGTCAGAAAAACCTCCTCCTCCCACGCAACGATGGCGGCGTGGAATAGGATATTCTGTATCATGGGAATGGTGATCATTTTGCTGTAGGGATGAAGCTCTGTATCGAAAATTCAACTACTCTTAATCTTCTGCACAAGTCTCAGATGTTTTTCTAACATGATTTAATTCTCTCCTCTGACCTACCCTCTTTTTAATGCATAATGGTTAGTACTACTGAATTTTATTTTTGTTCAATTCGTAGTTGGCGCAATAACGCGCATCACAGTATATTAATATTCTTGGAATACGGCTTTATCACAGAAACCCTTATGATATTGGATTGATCATATAAAGTGTATTTTTAAAAAATATTGTAAAAATGCGAAAAAAAAAAAACTTTTAAGAACTTGCCCGCGCAGACTGGATTCTTGGTTTTTCTAGCTTATTTATATTTAAAAAAATCCGAAAGTATCCTTATATCCACCTATCCAATAACCTAACACAGCAGCACAAACATAATGACTGAACTACAAACTCGTGTGTACCCCTCAATATTTATTTTGCCAAGTCTTGGCACAATTAAAAGTGTGTCGTTTTTATGAGTTCGTCGTTCCCTTGTGTCTGTACTGCAGCGTAAGGTCAATAGGTACATAGTTGAGTATAGAGTTATTTTAGAAATTTCCTTTTTTAAAACATAAGCTTAAAGAAACCAAGAATCCTAACATAGCGAGGGGAAGTTCCCCTGGAGAGGCGGGAAAGAGAAAAGCACATATATACATCCGTAGTTAAACCTGTGCGCTTTCATTACATATAACGAAGTCACACAGGTCTAATATGCATACTACAGCGCATTGACGGAAGCATTGCACGCCTTGTGCGTAGGGGCGATGAGGTGTTAGGCGTACATGCTGGTGTCACCCGTATCGCACCCTTGCTTCTGTGCCTTGAATTCGTTAGAAAAGCCTCCGTAGCCATATACTCTTTAAGAGTGTTTTGACGCGAATACGTGTTAAATATCAGACCTACACGGAAACGACGATGTCACGTTTGCAAGGTGATTCAATTCCGATACTTTAACTTCGTGGCTGATAAATATTGAAATAAATGCGGTCTCCTTCCACCGGGTATACAAATACGATATGAGAGTAGTTAGAAATAGTATCTCCGAGTGCAAATGGCATCTGGCAGAGGACCAGAGGAGTAGTCCAACGTATAATATTTCGAACTGTGCCTGTTAATGAAGCTGTTGTTAATCAGACTGTTGTTAAAAGTCTCTATTCTGATTCTGTATTAAATTCCCGTAAAAAAGTTACATTGGAATGGGTAGATTTAATATAGTTGTATAGAAAGCTAGTTGGTACAGCCGGTGATTTGCGTGTACTTGGTCGTATACAGATTGTTTATTGTGCATAAATATGAATAAACTGTGTTGTAAGGAAATTTTTCCATTCTTTGTTATAAGGAAATTGGTCCAATTGTTATCATATGGTTTACTTTTTCCCGGCCCCAAAAACCAAGAACATCGATTCACCTATCACGGACGCGAAGCGTTTGTGTTGGGTTAGGAGATTCTTTAAACCATAACGTATGGAAATAAAATTACAAGAGGAACTTATTATGCTGGCAGGGTGTATCGTAATAGTGTTAGTGCCAATAATGATGTAGCTAAGGACGACGATACATTCTGTCGGAAGGCTGTAAGTGTTGAATGACTGTCTGAATGAACGAACGTTTGATTGTCAATTGGCGTGCATGCAAAACATGTAGTTCCTGTAAGTGGTAGATAGCTTGATTGCTTGCTGTTTACTGCTGCCTTATCCTCCGTGTTTGTTCGGAAACAGTTTAGAAATAACAGTTAAGTTTATACAATTATCACTGGTCGTGCGTATACTATGCACGTCAGATACACAATGTGCGCTATTGCGGTATTGATGGTTAAAGTGTGAGACTCGCTTTGATACTAGCAATGACCTGTGCATATTACTGCATGAACTCGTGCAGTGGGTATTAGACTGTTTCCGAGCAAAAGCGGAGAATAATGCAGCACCACGCGGCAAGCAGAGATAAGCCGTCTACCACCTGCAGGAACTGCAGGTTTTGCATGCAAGTTAACTGATAATCGAAAGTTTGTTCATTCGAAAGTCATTCGTTTAACATTGCAACTATTAATCGTGTGTGTTGTTTCAGTGTGAGACATTGTCTGTCGAAGGTGTAACTTTCTGAATGGAATGCCGTACACATACGGAGAAGTATTTGACATGCTGATGACACTAGGGGAATGTCGTCAGAAATGATGAGCTGCTGCACATTTATACGCAGAGAGATATCCACAGCGCGTCCATCACTCGTACAATGTATTCCAGTATCTTGCATGTCGAGTGCACACAACCAGGATAGTGGAACGAACATGTAACAAACGTCGTCGCATCAGACGACCTGTGAGAGACGAGACGGCTGTTGATGTACTTATTGCCATGGTAGTTAATACTAATGATTCTACACGGAGGTTTGCCCGTGAATCAGGATTGTCTCAAAGTACAGCGTGGAGAATCCTTGCTGAGAATCGTTTACATCCATACAATGTACAGCTGCACAAAGAACTTGACAATAATTACTTTCCTAGGCGCATTGATTTCTGCAACTGGTACCTGAGCAAGGGCTATGCTTTCCATCTCAGCAATTTGTGGACTGATGACGCCACATTCAAGAGTAATGTTGATGTTAACATACGTAACACCCATTACTGGTCTGCAGTGAATCCACATTGGCTCCATAAAATAAATAACCAGCATGTGTGGAGCCTTAATACTTGGCGTGCCATTCTCGGACATCGTATCATAGGACCACACTTTTTTGAAGGGCAATTTAAAGGTGCAGCTTATGAAGACTTCCTAGATGATATTTAGTATCAGCTGATCAAAGATATCCCTCTAGCTCTGAGATTAACACTGTGGCTTCAACAGTATGGCTCTCCTGCTCACTTTTCACGCAAAGCTCGGCTAGATGCTTATTGCTGGCATGTTATTCCCCAGACGGTGGATTGGACGAATAGTCATGTAACTTGGCCACCACATTCTCTGGACCTGTCTCGAAATGACTTAAGTGTGGGGATAATTATAGAAATCGTCTATGTCGTGCTTCCAACAGCGAGGGAAAACATAAAATAAAGAATCAGAACATTATGTGGATCTCTCAAATGTGCTGAGGTCTGCCGAGCAATTGCGAACGTAAGAAGGAGAGCAGAGTCGTGTCTGATACAGGATGGTCTACATTTTGAACACTTATGAAGGGTGATATCTGCGAATGAGTGTTCTAAGCTCCCATTTTACAGTAGTTATTTAACGTCATACGGGTATTTACAGTACACCTGACGTCCTTATGATTTTACGTATAGTAGGTATGAACGCCAGAAAAACAAAATGTTTCGTTGATTTCTATTTGATTGTAGTAAGAATAAAAATAGTTTTCGTTCATTTCATTGTGTGTAAAGTACACGCATCACAAACGATATGCTTATATGATTTATTTAATTTTGCATAAATATGCATGTCAGAAAATAACTGTCTTAGTAAATGCTGTTTCCTTTCAGACGATCTATCCAACGATGCCATATAAGACACCTGCTCCCATTTGCAATTTAAAATCTCACCCCCATGCCCCTACTATTGGTATATTCGGAGGAATGGAATTAATACCGATAAATGATTTATATAGGGTAAAGTTATCACGATTGGTTCGCGAACCCTCGGTGTCGTGTTGTTACCAAGAAAGGGGGTGATATGGGTGCTGTGAATTATTCTGTATACATCCTCCCCACCTCCACAGCTTTTTATACTGCATTTAAACATATCACATTAATAGAGGTGAGTGTCTGCATACAGAACATGGAACATCACCTTTAGCCGCAAGCCAATACCAGCACTCCTAGCAGCCATTGACGACATCAAGCGACACTAGCGCTGCCTAGCAGACATTGTGGGAACCAATATGGTGCCCTGGTGGGCAATTAAACAAACTTCTAAGATGGCGGCCGGTACTAGCACCACCTAGCAGATTATATGAGAACCTAGATGGCAGAAGACGAACAAGATGGCGACATACGTACATACAATATGGCAGGCAACAGCAAACGATATTAAAGATAGCTGTTGGAGAGAGATCAGGCGAGAAGGAATTACACAGCAGTAGTTGTCAAGGTGAAATAACAGATCAGGAACTGGAAAATTCTAGAAACAAGATGGCGGCATGGAACGACTGAGCATGAGATCCCACAGCATAATGACAGAGTATGAAGTACCAAAGCGAAATGACAGAGCATGAAAATGGAAAATTCTAGAAACAAGAAGGCGATGTGGAATGATTGAGAATGAGGTGACATCCAATATGGTGTTGTACTGGCTCCCGAAATGGCGGCCACTAGGCAATCTAAAATGGTGGGAGGAATTCGAGGTCAAAGATCAAAGTCATCCAAGATGGTGGATGGAGGTCAACACTAGAAGACAATCTCATTCAATATGGCAGATGGAGATAAATGTCGAAGATCAAGGTCATCAAATGTGGCGGATACAAGATGGCGGCCAGTCCTCTGCCAGATGCCATGTATGCTAGGACATAATATTTATAACTACTTATGATCTTGACTTAGAGCTGGCACCACGCATGCGTAGAGTGCCGATGGGGGTCCGCAGAGACTGGTTGCAATTTTGGTAGTGGGCGAAAAATTCCGAGCAGTATATCTCACCACTTCTATGTGCTAGCACGTTGATTTTCATTCCGAACGAAATATCTTGTCTAGATCTGTCGATTTAAGTCTTATAAGCCAAGTATCAATTTTGTAATTTTCATTTCATTACCATATCCCGAAAGAAATATAACCCCTCACAAAAAGTTTGTAATATTGTGCTATTAAAAGGCAGTTTGTGTGGTAGGAGTTATGTAGTTCTATTGCGATACACAGAGAGTGCACTAACGCACTGAACATGCCTTGGATAAGTTGAAAACCGCAGTTTGTAATAGTTCACAACCTCCAAAACCACTTCCAGATCTCATAAGAGCTGGCCAGATGGAATGGGACCGTCTTCCGGGAAATGACAACACATTGATTGCAAGCATGCCACGGCATGGACCTGAACCTGTACAATGCACATGGAGGTCATACACGATACTAAGCTGCAGTGGGAAGAAAGAAACCCTCCCTAGGCAGAGACGCCATTACGTTAATTTTGTTGTTCTTTAGTGTTTATTGGTCTGTGATGTTGGACAGTTGTTGTTTTGTTCGAAACACTTTGAATTCCAAGTTTTGTATCGGTGCCGTTGATAATGTATAATTACTGGGCTTTCTTTTATGAATATTCCATACTTTTTTGCTTTCTTTTCTTATATTCCAGACTTTTAGTGAGGTGTTTGTTACCCGCTAACATAGACATAATAAATGCTCGCAAAACGTACGGCCATGTCTCCAACATAACCACTCTCCGGTTTTTTTTATTACAATGCAGGTACGTAATTGGATGAGCTATGATTTCGAAGACATGTCGTGGTGTAATTTAATTTTTTTTGTAGAAAATCTTGCATTAGTTATAAATAACACACAAAACTCTATGGATAGTTCACAAGAAATATGTTAATAACGCACGGAAAATTTCGCTAAATTATAACGAAGCTATGTACTTGTGTATTTTCGTAATAATTCTCCATTCAATCCTTAAGAGGATGCAATAAATTTATGCTGTCTCCCAATTTCCACGAGTGCAGGAAATCAAGCCAGTTTAATGGCTGGCCCATACGAGTGAAAAGGTAACGTAGGCTTGTTTCAGTGTCGCCCTAGCCTCGAAACAAGCGAGATTGCTTCAGGTAGGCGGAGCCGCTGAAAACACCAACACACTGCCATTTCCTTCCCAGTTACTTCCCGACTTCGCCACTCCGGGCGGGCGTGACGGATGGCGAACACAGGCGCGAGTCGAACGGCGTATCGCACGCCAGATGGAATCGCAAGCGATGTACGGCGCCTGCCATAACGCGGGGCAAGAAGGTATAAAGTGTTGGCGATCCTTACAGCCGGGGCGGGTTGGTCCCCTCCGCCCCTTCTCAAACCACGCCGGAGAGAGTGCCATCAAACCCCCGCGCCAACCCCCTGCGGCGAGTCATGCGGTGCTTAGCACGCGGCGAATGATTGCAGATTATGGCTCCGCGCCATGTTTATTGAGGCCGTATATCTGGCGGTCAGTGCGCAGGTGTGCCGGAGGGAAGGGAAACGGGAGAGGGGCGAGGAAGGGTTGAAGGAGAGGGAGGGCAAGGATTGCGCTACAGATTTATGGGACGTGAATAAACATTTCGCGGCGAACCCATCGCATGCATATACATAGGGGGAGAGCGAGCGAAACACTCCCCCCACCCCTCCAACCAACCCACCAAAAGGTCATCATTTTGCAGTCCCGTAGACCCCTTCACCGAACATACCCCGTCTTACTCACGCAAGCGGCCTGCCCATTTCCGGCGCTCGTCTCGTAATCAAAGGCTTCGTTTTCGGACGGTGTGCGTTGTTCGTTGCGTCGCGGGCGCGCCGGGGTTTCGTTTTGGCCTTCGGTCGTGGCTGTTCGTTTCGCCCTGTCCGCGTTCCAGCTGCAGAGGAAAAAATGTGGTAGAGTGCGCCCCCGAGGTGCGAAGNGGCTGTTCGTTTCGCCCTGTCCGCGTTCCAGCTGCAGAGGAAAAAATGTGGTAGAGTGCGCCCCCGAGGTGCGAAGAAGATACCCTCCGTGTCTCAGCGTTTGACTGCTGTTCTGACTATGCGACTATCATAAACGAGGTGGATAGGATTTGAGGTTAGAAAACCGTTAATGTTAACAAGTTATTTGAAGATGTCTGTACACTTCATCTAACATGTCTTTAATGCAATTTGATCAAATACATTTATTAAAGTCATTCTAGTTATATAAAAGGGCTTGTCTTTTGAAAATTAAAAAACAAAAAAACCCGTTCATTACAGCTGACTATGTTACTTTTACAGTTATATTGGTGTGTGTGGTAGGTCAGTGTTGAGTACATACGCAGAGGACAAGAAATCTGTCTATAGATTGTTCACGGCAAATAAAGCACTTTTGAAATCATCCTGTGAAAATTTCACTGCCCTTATCTGCATACATTTTGACATGGCCACTGACTAACATGTGCCCAGCAAAGTTGGTAACGATGGAGGGAAAGTAGTTCCGTGTATTAACACTGAATAAAAACTATTAGGTAAACATTTTTGAATAATTAAATTATTGTTTATTATGTTTTAGAGTTTTTTAAACGTGTATAAGTGCAGAAATCAGCGAATTTGTAAAATATTTACTTTTCGAATAATTTTAGTTCCACTAAACTGACGCATGAATAAAGTGATCTTGCTAATGATGATGTTAATATTAGATGTGGGTGAAGAATACACCATGTGCGTACAAGTAGATCTTAAGCAGGGCTTTCAAAAGTGCTCAGTTTATCGTGAACATTCTATACGTCATCTTTAGTCTGCGATTCCAGTATACGTTCACGGAACTTGCACTGCGAGGGAGTGAAAAGATTTGGGTAGCTCTTAACATCGTGGTATTGAGAGCCGATGAGTGTGAAACGAGGTGAGTATGAAGCAGCGCCAGAGTGGCAAAGGCGAGGGGGAAACGGGAGATCCCTGAGATAAACCCACCGATCAGCGCCATCGTCCGACACGATTACCACATGCGAAAATCCGGTGGCAACCTATCCGGTGTCGAACCCGGTTCGCCGTGGCGGGAGTCAAATTTTCTAACCACTGCACCACCGCAGCCCCGTTGACACTTCGAAAAGGAGGGCTGTAGTTATACGGCATCGCCATGCTGAAGTTTCAGGCCATGTGTGTTCTAGCTCGTTATGAGTTTCGTTTTGTGTAATTTGTATTTTGCATTTTGTATGTTTCCAGTCTGAACCCCATGACATTCTATTATCTAGCATGCCATGCTAATGTTATTTTGCTGTCTCATAATCCCAAAAATACAACTTTACAGAGTCTTAAATTAAACAGTAATTATTCCCAAAGTTGTTAGAGGGGCGTTTCAATTTTAAAACCAATAAAATAAAACACTTTTGACGTGAAATTGTTACTAAACAAAAACCGTGCCATGAGAAAATACCTATTTCAAGAACATTTCAGTAACTTGTCATGTGAAATAATTATTGTAGATACAATACACGAAAGTTTATTTCAATAACCTCACCTGTACGTGTGCACGNCTTGTCATGTGAAATAATTATTGTAGATACAATACACGAAAGTTTATTTCAATAACCTCACCTGTACGTGTGCACGTATTAAACAATCAAAACAAACATGACGATGACTTGGTATTTCGTATTAGGTAATTATTCAGCTTCGGAGTTGACAAAACGCAAAATGAAAATTACAAAAACAAGTAATTGATTTTGTCAACAAAATCGGGTCACGTGATCATTTTGTCAATAAAAAGTGGTGATTGGGGCACGGCCACAGTTTCCGACTTAGTTCCAGCTCGGTCATATTATNCTTGTCATGTGAAATAATTATTGTAGATACAATACACGAAAGTTTATTTCAATAACCTCACCTGTACGTGTGCACGAAATTAAACAATCAAAACAAACATGACGATGACTTGGTATTTCGTATTAGGTAATTATTCAGCTTCGGAGTTGACAAAACGCAAAATGAAAATTACAAAAACAAGTAATTGATTTTGTCAACAAAATCGGGTCACGTCATCATTTTGTCAATAAAAAGTGGTGATTGGGGCACGGCCACAGTTTCCGACTTAGTTCCAGCTCGGTCATATTATNGATCATTTTGTCAATAAAAAGTGGTGATTGGGGCACGGCCACAGTTTCCGACTTAGTTCCAGCTCGGTCATATTATTTCGTCAACATCTCGTGGCTTACTCTTGATCAGACACACCAAAATCTTCCAAGCAGATATCAGATAAAATTTTGTGTACTTGAAATGTTTGTATCTTTAACGCTCCAAGAATTCCATGATGCGCGTTAGCTCGATTGCATGCAGAAATGCGTTTCGCAAAAAAACAGAATCGAACATACAATAATCGTCTTACACCTCAAGTTGAGGATGAGTTGGCAACCCAACGGGTGATAGAAAAACCAGCAACTTAAGCAAAATAAAATTTTTTAACTCAAATACATGTTTTATAATAGAATAGTTCATATAAGAAAACGTTCCTTTAAAAATAAAAAATACAATACATTAAAAAAACTATAAATTATTTTGTTATCGCTGTGGTTCCTTTTTGAAAAAATTACTTTTACTATTCTTTTGTTAGTAAACGTACTTATTTATAAAGAACAAATCATTAATATATTCTCTGGCTATGAAATATGGATAAATCTCATAGGCCTCGTTTGCCCAGGTGCGTGATTTCCAAAAATTTTTGCACTTATAGGTCGATGGTTGACGTCGTGAAAGCAATAAGCGGAGTGAAGTTGCCATGGAAGGAAGTGTAGTAGTCACCTGCCAATCAGAGTATCGTAAACTCCGCAACGCCTGACTAACAATNAAGTTGCCATGGAAGGAAGTGTAGTAGTCACCTGCCAATCAGAGTATCGTAAACTCCGCAACGCCTGACTAACAATGCTCATATAATCACGCTCTCGATAAGCAAATCGTGTCTCAGGTCTCAGATATCCTGTACTCGGCGACGGAGTCCGACCATCGCCTCTGGCTCATCGAACCTTTCCGTTTTGACTGCCGGTTTCCGCTCGAGACGCCAGTGAGAGACCATCCCGGAGAAAAACGTGAATTCTGTTCCAAAATCATTCAGAATTTTGCCGGGCGTCGTTAGATATAAACCAATTAGATTTNGGAGAAAAACGTGAATTCTGTTCCAAAATCATTCAGAATTTTGCCGGGCGTCGTTAGATATAAACCAATTAGATTTTGCCGTGAAAGAGAATTTCCAAGGTCATGGACATCGCTGAGCATCCAGGGCTGCAGCGTACGGAGATTCTGCGGTGGTTTCCCTTTGCCTTCCGCAGTGTGCAAGCTAGCCACGTTCACCAACCACCTGGTAAATTTTACGAACCCGTGCCGGGAAACGAAGGCGGATTCTTCCGGTGAGTGTGGCAATAATGCTACCTACTGCAATCCAAGGGCGATCCATCTTCTAAATTCCTATTTCTGCTCGTTTAATCGTGACTAACAAAAAGGCGTTTTGTGAACACTCTGTAAAATAATACTTAAAAATACGGACAGTGTTGGCAGCAATAATATAGATCTCTTCTTATATCGGAAAATTCAGCAAAAATTTTAACAAAAGGCATTTTAAGTATAGAATTTATTAGTCAACAACATGAGTTCCACATACGTAAGAGGCTTTCTTTAAATACGCTAGTTAAATAAATACATGTTTTTTAAAATTAAATTTTGTTGTTAATTAAAGCACTGCTTTGGAATCATTCATATTTACTTCATACTGCTCCTGAACAGTTAACATATACATAAATATCCTTACCTCCAGCAAGGATTTTGAAAGTACCTTAAAATTATTAGCATCGCATCCTTCTCCTGAACAACTTGATTTTTACACTGATGACGTGAAAAATAACTTCTTCCTTTCTCAAGGAAACTGTTTCGCCCCTTTCTATTTTGCAGACCCTGGTTTACACTTGTTGAAGCTTAACAGTAATAGGCTTGGCTGCCACGTAGCTTAAACCCGTGACCCGTGTGTTTTAAGAAAAGGAAGCTGATACTTCGCTACATGAATGACCAAACCTGTGGAACTCTTGATACTCAAAACACTTAAGAACGCGTATTTAAGTAATGGGGACGCAAACCAATTATCAGGGTTTTTTTCTAGTGTAAGCTGTTTGAGCAACATTTTAATTTTTTTTAACTCACATGTGTAGTTGGTGTGAGTGAATGTCTTCATTGTTGCAGGATCCACAATATTGAATTCATACATTTTTCCACAAAGTTATACACTGAGGCGACAAAAGTCACTGGATACCTCCTAATATCGTGTCGGGACCTTCTTTTACCAGACGAANAAAGTTATACACTGAGGCGACAAAAGTCACTGGATACCTCCTAATATCGTGTCGGGACCTTCTTTTACCAGACGAAATGCAGCAACTAGAAGTGGCATGGACTCAACAAGTCGTTGGAAGACTCCGGCAGAAATATTGAGCCATGCTGCCTCTATAGACGTCCATAATTGCGAAGTGTTGCCAGTGCAGGAGTTTGTGCACGAAATGACTTCTCGATTATATCCCATAAATGTTCGATGGGATTCATGTCGGGTGATCTTGGTAGCCAAATCATTCGTTAGAATTGCCCAGAATGTTCTTCAAACAAATCGCGAACAGTTGTGGCCCGGTGACATAGCGCATTATCATCCACAAAAATTCCCTCGTTGTTTGGGTACATGAAGTCCATGAATGACTGCAAGTGGTCTCCAAGTAGCTGAACAAAACCCTTTCCAGTCAATGATCGGTTGAATTGGACCAGAGGACCCAGTCCATTCCATGTAAAAACAGCCCACGCCATTATGGAGCCACCACCGGCTTGCACAGTTCCTTGTTGACACCTTGAGTACATGGATTCGTGGGGTCTGCGCCACACTCGAACCCTACCATCAGCTCTTACCAACTTTAATCGGGACTCATCTGACCAAGCCACGGTTTTGTAGTCGTCTATGGTCCAACCGATATGGTCACGAGCCAAGGAGAGGCGCTGCAGGCGATGTCGTGCTGTTAGTAAAGGCACTCGAGTCGGTCTTCTGCTGGCATAGCCCAGTACAGCCAAAGTTCGCTGCACTGTCCTAGTGGATACGTCCTTTCTACGTTCTACATTGATTCCTGCGGTTATTTCACGCAGTGTTGCTTGTCTGTTAACACTGACCATTCTGCGCACACGTCGTTGGTCTCGGTCATTAAGTGCAGGCGGTCGGCCACTGTGCTGTCCATGGTGGGAGGTTATGCCTGAAATTAGGTATTCTCGGCACACTCTTGACACTGTGGATCTCGGAATGTTGAATTCCCTTACCATTTAAGAAATGGAATGTCCCATGCGTCAAGCTCCAACTACCATTCAGCGTTCAAAGTCTGTTAATTCCCGTCGTGCGGCCAGAATCACGTCAGAAAACTTTCACATGAATCACTTGACTACAAATGAAAGCCCAACCAATGCACAGCCCATTTATACATTTTGTACGCTATACTACTGCCATATGTATATTTGCATATTGCTATCGCATGACTTTTGTCACCTCTGTGCATATGGTGTACGAGCGCCTTCAGCTCACAGAATCGTGGTCACTCGCCCACAAGAGCAACAGTAGGTCCTCAAGTTGGCGTACAGTGTGGGAATGTGGTGATGTAGCACGAACCCGCTTCTCCAAGTCGAACAACGAATTTTCAATTGGTTTAATCTATGGGCTTTTTGGGGACCAAGGCATTAAATAAAACTTACTGGATGTTTCTCGAGCTAGTTCTTCACAATCCTGGCAATAAGTCATGGCGGGTTGTCCTGTAGGAAGTAGACATTGCCCGCAGGGGCTGCTGACATGAACTGATGATCTTGGTCCCCAAAAAAGGTCCTGATACCAGACAGCTGTCAGGGATCCGTATACAGGAATAATGGGTCCCATTGTTTCCCATGAAAATATTACCCAGCCCAACGCACATCCTCCTCCGGCCTATCTCCGCCTAACAGTGCACCCAGGTGTCATACCTTCCGGTGCTTATCAGCGTACATACGCTCAGCCGCCGATGTGATGAATCCGGAGGAATCGGTATTCATCGGACCAGGCAACAATTTATCAATCATTCAATGTTCAGTATCAAAGATTTTGTGCCAACCTCAAGCGCTGCTCTTGGCATGCATTCAGTAGCATTCGGCATAGAGGTACAAACGGGTCTTCGATTACGCAGTTCGATCTGCAGCTGTTGTCGATTAACCGTGTGTTGTGAAACGTTGTCCTGGTCCCGATGTTTTACCTGTGTGCGATTTCTCGAACTGTGCCCCTGCGGTCGCTCCGAACAATGCGCAACTGCCTCTGCTGCCCTCTGACTTCAATGTACTGAGGTCGACACGAGGATGGACGATGTGTCGTCGTTTCCCCCATAGTTGCACATTTTNCCCTCTGACTTCAATGTACTGAGGTCGACACGAGGATGGACGATGTGTCGTCGTTTCCCCCATAGTTGCACATTTTAACATTCTGACGCCGCAGACATTACTTATAGTGAGCCCGTGAATCTGCCCTTTACAGAATGTTTGGGAATTGAATACATTATTTTTGAGTGATTGTAGGCCACACCAGAACGATCTTTTTTTGAAGTTATACATCTTTTGGCACGTTGAGGGTATATGTTTGGTGTGCAAAGGAAGTTGCGCGCACATAGTNCCCTCTGACTTCAATGTACTGAGGTCGACACGAGGATGGACGATGTGTCGTCGTTTCCCCCATAGTTGCACATTTTGACATTCTGACGCCGCAGACATTACTTAAAGTGAGCCCGTGAATCTGCCCTTTACAGAATGTTTGGGAATTGAATACATTATTTTTGAGTGATTGTAGGCCACACCAGAACGATCATTTTTTGAAGTTATACATCTTTTGGCACGTTGAGGGTATATGTTTGGTGTGCAAAGGAAGTTGCGCGCACATAGTGTAACGTAATTCGACAGTGTACGTGGTAGGGGTATGACCCAACGTGATAGTGCGTATGGTCTAGTTATATACAAACGCAAGGTACACAACATGGCACGTGGTTATATTTTAAACCGACAGAAAATCAGTTCATATAATAAGCAAATTGAAAAACATTTCATTTATATTAATAATTCATTGTATATATATATCTTATTAATTAATTTTATTTAAATTGTGCCGCGGAAAATTTCTTAGTAACAAAAATTGTATCATACAGTTTTGAAAAGGTTTTCAAGTGTTTGAAGTTAATTAAACTAAAGTTAACCTGAAATACGCAAGGTACATAACATAGCACGAGGTTAAAATAAACACTGGTAGAAAATCCATGTAATAAGCAAATTGAAAAACATTTTATTTATATTGTTTGAATTAAATTATGATGTGGGACATGATATGAATGAATATAAGCGTGAAATGGTAACATACGTAATAAAATTTTATTTTAGTCAAGCCAAAGAAGTATAGCTTCTAACGCGCGTTCATAAGTATACACACCAATTTTGTTTTTTCTTGGAACGTGTGGTAGGAAACGTTTCCCTACTGTGTTACGGGCGCCAAATGCATCGTACACATTTTAAACTAGGCGCGTGCGTGGCATCTTCCCTTGCAGCGAACGGAAAGCTCTGGTAACAACTTGCTGCATAAATAAATGAATGTGGGCGTATTTCACATGGTGGTTTACTAACACACTCACATGTGACGAACCGTTAAAGCAGGTGTACCAAGTGACGACCTCCCACCTCTACGCAGGCAGCGCAGCCACGTGCCATGTTCTCACGCACTCGGTCGAAAATCCCCGGCACGCGTCACACTTGCTGACATGCGACACGTATTCGGGCTGACAGTTCTTCCACCGCGTAAATGGGCGTGACGTACATCGCGCTTTTGACGTGGCCCCATAGGGAAATTCGAATGGTGTCAAACCCGGCGATCGTGCGGGCCATGCAGTGGGACCAACCCACCCAACCCACAGTTAACCCCGAAGGCGTTAGTTAAATTCCCTCGTACAACACGTGAGAAATAGGCTGGAGCGCCGTCGAGCTTAAACCACATGTGCAGTCGGACAAAAAGAGGCGCATCTTCTAAAAGCTCGGGGAGTGTTTCCTGTACAATGCACGGGTAAACGAGCTTTTTCTGCACAATTACCGCCCACACATTCGTGTCAAACTGTTGTCGATGTGCCCTTCTGCGAGTGGCGTGTGTACTTTCGTCACTCCACGCGTGGCTGTTGCAGGAGTCAAACACGCCGCCCCGTGTGAAGGAAGCTTCACTCGCAGAATAGAATCTTCCCGCCAAAGCTGGGATCTTCACCAACGCGTGCGAGGAACCATTCTCAAAACACGACCCCGAGGAGGAAAGTCTGCAACGCCCATCGCCTGCACCTTCGCGAAGAACTGTCTAAACACCGCGGTTGTTAACGCCCAGTTGTGTCAGCCATCGCGCGGGTATTGGTGGGTGGCTGCTCCGCCACCTGCTCGAGCATGTCTCCTTCGAAATTTGGGTTGCGAACTCGCCTTCGCGCGCCAAGCGTTTGCCCTCTCGACCCGCGCCGAGTCTGTTCCGCACGAACGCCGGAAGAAACACTCGCTAAGGTTCGCGGGTTTGGTCGACGCCCGTCCGGGGGCATCGCTCGAGGCGACACCTCGGCCGCCATAGTGGCACTGCATTGCGCCTCGCCACAAGCGTATACCATGTCTGCGCTTGCAAGCGCCTGTACCGCTGGCACCGCCGTCATTACACTCGCTCGTCCGACACACCGACCAGCACCAACTGCTGGGGCTTGCCACCCGCTGCAGCGACTTGGGTTACGTCCGGACCGTCCGTTCGCCCTTTGAAATTGAAACTGAAATAATTTTGTCTCCTTTCAGTTTACTAATGCATGTAAGAGTAGGAATTTGCACTTACTGAAGAGGTCTGTAGTCGTATGTAAATTGCCCATTTCTTTTCTTACTCCCCACTTCCGTTGAAATATGTTCTCCACAAGGACTAGATTTTTACTGGAGACAAAACACGGTTCGGTGTGTAGACTTTACGTGTAATAGTACTACTGGTAAACAAAATGCCACTATATTTCTCAGTTTTTGTATAGTTGCGTAAAAAAATGTGATTTTACTATTTCTGGAACACCGTTAATAAACGCTAACTTATTTTTAGGATTCAAATAACTCACACTGGAAAAACATTGCCACATCATATACTGCAAGTTTAAAATCTGCGCGGTTCGTTCTGCGCCTGTAGAACAGGAAGGAAACGTTTCTGACCACACGTTCCTGCATAAAAAAATTATCGTTCTGGTGGCCTACCATCCCTAAAATTAATGTACTGAATTACCAAATGCCTTGTAAATAATGATTTCAGCGCGTCAAATGGAACCCTCCGCGCAAAAAAAGGTCCCCGTGTTGGGGTGATATTTATATATTGGCTCATCGGTGAACTATAGCTAAGTTCAAGTTTCATGGCAAATTTCATTACTACAAAATTATGGCATATTNGTATTGGCTCATCGGTGAACTATAGCTAAGTTCAAGTTTCATGGCAAATTTCATTACTACAAAATTATGGCATATTTAGCTTTCACTACATTAGAATGTATTTGCAACTAATTCTGCTTATATAGACAAAGCGGAGCCATCCTCATTCCTGGAGATACAGCAGGGATGAATTATTCCCATCTTCAAGCTCCAAATGTTTCTGAACCCGAATATTGGCTACAACAATCTGCGTGGTTATAATGAACCGTTATCTATGTTGAAGCCTGCATCTAGGAGTCAATCTCGCTTATTATTTAAGGGCCCGCGGCTGGCACAGCGGCTAGAGAGTTCGTCTCACAGCAAGTCGAACCGAACTTGTTTCTCAGCCAGGTCACTCCCGGATTTTCGTTCGTGGGAATCGTGCCGGACGATGCCGCTGGTCGGCTCGTTTTCTCAGGGATCTCCCGTTCCCCCGCCTTTGCACTCCGACGCCGCTCCATGTTTACCCCGCTTCACCCTCGTGGGCTCTCAAGACCTCGTTTTTAAGACAATCCAATCCTCTCCACACTCACTCATCATTTACGTTAGGTGTAAGACCACTTATACAAGATTATTTTCAATCAATATTGCTGAAGAGATTTTAANTCACTCATCATTTACGTTAGGTGTAAGACCACTTATACAAGATTATTTTCAATCAATATTGCTGAAGAGATTTTAAACAATCTTCTATTAGAGCAGTCATCTATCAGAACATTATTCAATGCTTTAGGTACGCGACGGCTCTTGGTTTCAATTCCATGAATCAAGATAACCCAAAATAATATTTGCTAAAACATTATGCAAATTATGCTATACTGGATGATGAAATAGCGTTTCGTCCTAAATGGCGTTAAAAAAATATTAATTTTAAAGTTGATAATTAATTTTATTAATATATGCAGGTAAGTAAACATAGACTTTCTTGCATACAGCACTTAACATCCCCATAAGACCACCAAAACGGCACCCACATTCCATAACTTATTGTGTATTCGAAGCCAGTGAGCCTTGTGAATTAAGCAAATTTTACAGCAAATTACACTGGTCAACAAATAAGAAAGTTTTTTTTCTTTCACAAGGACTAAATAAACAAAATCTTACTATCTTTACCATGTTGAGTTCAAATATATCCTCAGATTTTGTCCATCAAGCAGGATTTTTTTGTGGCACCTGGAAACAAAACACTAAAAAATAAATATACTGCTAATTTACGCTTACCTAAAAAGTTTTATATGATGATTTTCAGCCATATTTTGCGTTCGGGATGTCGCTCTTCATGGTCGGCCAGCATATTGGGACTCCATTTGCCTTGGTACATCTTTTCCACAGTAGAAATCTGCTGATGAAAACGCTCACCATGTTCATCAGAGATAGCCACAAGATTTTCAGGGAAGAAGTCTAGGTGAGAGTCCAAGAAGTGAGTTTTCAAAGACATGTTGCAGCCCATTACTTCGTATGACGTCAGACGATCACTCACTATTTCACTATAGTTTTCTTCTTTATTATTGCCAAGAAATCCACAACATAAATTTTTGAATGATTTCCACGCTGCTTATTCCGATGGATGTAACATTTCCTCAAAATGTTCATCATCCGATATTAGTGATCTTATTTGCGTCCCTATAAATATTCCTTCCTTCAATTTTGCACCACTTATTTTAGGAAATTTATATTTCAGATACATAAATGCAGCAAACATTTTTTCCATTGCTTTCAGAAAATTTTTAATAAGCCCCATTTTTATATGCAGGGGAGGTAAATACACCTTTTCGTGATCCACTAATGGGGTATTTGTTACATTTTAATGCCCAGGAATAAGATATTCGTGTTTAGGCCATTGTTTCTTTATGTAGTGAGACTTCCTATCCCTGCTGTCCCATTCACACAAAATCAGCAGAATTTCGTGTATCCAAGTTGCAAACCTAACAATAAAGCTATGGCCTTAAAATCACCACAGATATTCCAGTTATATTTAGTATAGTTAATTTTTTCTAACAACAATTTCATATTTCCCTATGTCTCCTTCATATCACTGGCATGCGCGACAGGTATTGATGGTAATTCATTCCCATTATGCAGTAGTACAGCCTTCAAACTAACTTTCGATGAGTCTAAGAACAATCACCACTCATCTGGCTGGAGTTGGTGTCCAAGACCCTCCATTAATGAACAAACGTTATTACAAAAACTACATTGCCTTCTTTAGAAAAGTTTTCACTGAAATCACTATCGCGACTACGATAAATGCATACCCGTGTATCCTTTTGGAGTATATTCCAACCTTTGAGCCTGGAACTTAAAAGTTCAACCGACTGTTTAGACTTATTTAAATCCCGTATAAGATCATTAAGATCTTCTTGAGTTAAAAGATGGGGTTCTGAAGAACTACTTGCTTCAAATGTAGAGTCACTTCTCTTCTTTCTTTCGTCTTCAGTATGACCTGGATTGGAGTCGTAGTTATCACTTAAGGTCATGAAATCTGGACACTTTGGTACCGGATACTGTTCACTATGTGGCACAGGTCTTATTGCAGAAACCAAATTGAGATACTGGACTGTATATTTTGTTTTGGAATTAATTCCTTTAATTTTGGTTAAGCATAAATAAGAGTCAGTTAAATGGTCCTTCTGTTCCCTCCAAAACATACGGACTGAAAACGGCATTTGATGAGAAGCATTTTTCCATCCAGTGAGAAGCCTAACACATAATACACAGCATATATTTGGGGCCCAGTCTTTATCGAAATCACCAGCTTTACACCCAAAATAAAACTCATAACAATTTTCACAAGTGGCGTGAAATTTCGCCTCTGAGACTTGAAGGTCAGTTCACCACACACATAGCAGAAATTATTTGGTTGATTTAAACACTTTCTTGGCACATTGAAACGTTTATAAAACTCATAAAACTTACAAATAAAAACAATATACAACAGAAAACCACTACACGTGTTGCCAGGCTCACTACAATTTCAATACTGGCTACTGGCCATCTGCTTACTAAAAAACAATGCAATATTTGACAGGCAGTCGAGACGCGTAGGAAAAGGCAGAAGGCGTCTGGCGGTGTCGCCGAGGCGCCCCGAGTGAGACGCGTGGGAAAAGACAGAGGGCGTCTAGCAGTGTCGCCGTCGAGTCAAGACGCGTGGGAAAGCGCCGAATCAAGACGCACGGGAAAGCTCAGAGTCAGATACAGGTAAGTGCCAGTATTCGTCGCTGAAGAGGCCTTTGAGTCCCCGACGCCTAACGTCCACCACGTTAAAATCCGTGAGTATTTTGGTATTTGATCCGCCCTTTAGGCTCCCAACTTGCTGGGTACAGATTCGGACAGCGTGTGTGTATTTTTTGCCTAATATAGACTTCTTTATGAAAACACTGAGAGACCAAGTTATTGCTTCCCCCCGCCTCTCCCCGTCGCAGAGGATAACAGTCATCTTGGTAAGAAAGAGTGCAACCCGCCTCTAAAACAATTCGCCCCTGACGTAGCTTCGCCCTAACGGCCACAGAAGGAAAGCGGACAATACGTTGCCCGAGGTTTCAACCCTCGACATCCAAGGCGCCCGTAGTCTGCGCCAGAGAGGTAACTCATACCCTACGAACCGCCTTGTATCGCACAGAGAGCGAGTAGCGTCATGCAGAAGTATGTTTCGCGAAAATGACTTTCGCAAGAAAACTATGCCTTATGGAAGAAATCTGATTACATATTTGAATTTAGCATAAAAACCTGGACTAGGGTCGCTATTCAGTTTCCTTGTGAAAAAAATCATGTTGACCAGTGACCTGCCAAGGTTCGCTTAAATCTACAGAACTCTTCGGGTGGGAACAAAATACGTTTGCAAGAAATTAGACTACAAAGGTCTTCCAAGTCAATTCCAGGACACTGTACTGCTTGGCATATGCAAAAAAAAAAACTCATAAGACAATATTTGCAGGTGGTTTGACATAAAGTCATAACAAGTGACCCTCCTGTCAAAGACCACGAATGTCCAAGCCATGATAAACGATTAATTCTCCAAAATTCAACTAATGAGAAAGTTTACACTACTTGGAAGTATCTGAGCAATTCTCTAAAATTCAGAAAGGGAAAAAAAAATCTTTATAAATGGCTCAGCTAAAAATGATTATCACAAATAATTGTATGCTCATTGGAAATCAGATGTGTTTAAATTAAGAGGAGTCAACGGTGACACATTTTCTGTGAAATCGTTGTTTGCGTTTGTTCGCGTATCTCGGTAAGTAAATGTTATGGAAATACGACTTTTTTCCAGAAAAGGTAAATAACAATTGTCTATGCCTCTGTGTTTTTACTTTTAACATATGAAGTATATTTAGGGTAATAAAAAAAAATCGTGCAAATGGTCAAATATCGCATTTCTAAAGCTTGCCTGTCCAGTTTCCTTAAGCGGCAAGAGAAAGTACAAACATACGGGCGTAGTTTAACATGTGGGCTTTCATCGCGTGCAGCAAAGTCCTATTGTCACATATTTAATTTGCACAGTACAGGACCATGACGGAAACACTTCACGCCTTGTGAGTAGAGGCGATGAGGCACCAGGGGTGCGTGTTAGTTGCGCCCGTATAGCTCCCTCACTTCTTGACCTTAGACGCGCTGTTGTGCTCTTAAAGTTGACCAAAGACTTCTATGTATTTTGGGTAGCTTTGAAGAACTTCGTGAAAGAATAAACGTGTTGGCCTTTTTTCCAGTATTTTAGCTATTTGACGAAACTTACCAACAAAAACGTAAAACCCTTGCAAAACCTGAAGAACACTTGTGATCGGTACCCCAGCAAAAGACGGTTTTACGTTATTTGCGTCCTGAAAACACTTGCCGCAGAAGTGATCTCTCTGTTTAAAGCCGGCTGATTTTTGTGTAGCTCTACATAACATATTCGCAAACAGTTACAGAATTATTTGGATTTTGGTTTGCAGTTTCATTTACTTAAATCATACGGTGCTAATTATTCTCTAGGTGCCTTAACTTTTGATCACTAATTATTATGTTAAATCAATTAATAATTATGAGCGTATTTCTGTTCGCAGTCTATTTTTGAATCAGTGAATGTATGACGCGCCTCCATTAAAAACCATTTTTAATTAACTTTTTTGAATATTTGTTGAGAAAATAAATCACCAATCAATGTTCCAGCCGCAATAATAATTTCAAGCATTGCAGACTCTTTGCAGTTAAGGACACAATACAAATTCGTAGCGACTGTTCTGGAAAAATCTGTCCCTGTTCTGGTTCACAGTTGAGGAGTTGGTTCACAAGAAACAATCTGCTAGTATTTTATAAGGACTAACCTTTAATGGCATTATAATGGATCATGTCGTCATGGTAAACACTCTGATCACCATTATTTAGCTACGAAACTGAAAGAGAGTTGTGTTGCGGAATCGCTGAAAGCCAGAAAAGCATCATGAATTTTTGCCGGTTACGTATTATTTTCTCATTTTCACTGGAAGTTTTTTAAAACCATCTAGAAAATGGCTCACTCCATAACAATTTCAAATTACTTTATTCACATAATTCAACTAAATCTCTAGGCGAAACTGCGTATTTTTAAAGAGATGCAACTGCAGCTCGTTAAATAATAATTACTACAAAGAATCTTGTAAGAAAAACATTTTATAAGCTAAAAAAGGTTTTTTTTATTTTGGTTTTTACTGAAATACCAGTTGTAATGGTATAGGCAGTAGTAACTTATATGTGCGGGAAATGTTCTTTTTATATTTTTGATTAATTAAGTAAGTGACTGTGTTTGAAACTTTGTGGTAGTAGCAGTTTGTATTTATTTTATATATTTCCATATTCAAAACTTATAATTTTATTTCAAGTCGTTTGACAGTAGCAATTACTATAGTAAGGCGATGAAAGAACTTTTTTTTTTCTGTTATAAGGAAGCTAAGGACACTTTATTGTCTGGTGTAGTGTGGTGCAATACAGGCAGGATAGGAAGCTAAGGACACGTAATTGGCTGTTGTAGTGTGGTGCAATACAGTCAGGATAACAAGGATCGTGCTGTGGCAACGTCATAAGATACACCCTCATGTCGCGAGGGTTTCCAGAGTCACTGTATTGCGTGTTTGTGAAATTTTTAGATATGACTGCATCGCGCATCAATGCGACGCCCCGATAAGGCGGTGTTCGGTGGTGCAATAAAGCATTCAGAAGATATTTAGGGTAGGCACGGCCTTCGTCGTGCGACGATTAAAGTCAGTAGCAGAACAGAATATGATGAACGCTTGAAGAGTAGAGAACTCTGAGTCGCCAATGTAACTCACATCAGTAGTGCTCCCGACCTTTCTTTCTTTTTCGTCGTATTTCGGACTAACCTAGAAACTACTCAATTCTTTCCGCCGGCGTGAGGGGTCGTTCAGGGCACCGGGAGATAATAATTTGTTTTCTCTTCCGCCTTCGTGAAAATCATCGTGATGCAAGTGTTATTCGACAGAAGAATAATCGATACTAAGATTCTCATCTCGTTTCTGCTTCTTTGTTGTGGAATTTTTTTATTTTTTTTTTGCCTCTGCTGCCACTAAACTTCATAGTATTACAAAACTCAGTAGAAATTTATTTCCGGCTAGTCTGATTACTTAATTTTGGCTCCTTTACAAGCTTGAATATTAACATTCAGATCCGATTTATTTACGCAAGCTAGTTTTCGACTTGTGCCACACCTGGCACGCCTCGTAACATTACACAGTTGAGGTTTCCTTAACTTCGTTTTCTCTTTTTCGATAATATAACAACTTCAGCTAAAGCAAATTATTTTTTCCGGAGATGTGTTCGGTAATGTTGATAGTACTTATCCACGCGATTTTCCCAGGCCAAAACCGAAACGATTTTTTTCTCGTATGCAAAACAAAGGATTTGTAACGTTGAACAGACGTTATACAAATTTTATTTTAACTCGCAAACAGGCTATTGTTCCATATTCCCGGAAAGTTGGCCGTGCAACAGAAATTAAATCATCAATTTACGAACTGAGGGGGGTGGCGATTAACCCGGACGTCCACCAAAAGTTTGTTCCAGAGACTAACATTTCAAGCGACCGACGCGCCGTTGGCGACTAGGATGGGACGTTATGTTTTTTTTATCACAACTTTGCGGTGCCTGCCATCAGGACGTGGTTGCGAACTCGGCGTCTTCGCCCCTTAACGAAGCTAATTTGCTCGGTGGTAGGGGGGAACAACCCCTATACCCGCGGAGGTTGGTCGGTTAATCAGCATGGCGGACGTAAGAAGCGCTGGAAAAAAGCAAGCGCACGTCCCGCGCGAGGTAGCAGATTGTTAGCGTCGACCGTAACAACTTCCAGACAATAATTATCACCGCGTATTGGCCACCAGGATTTGGGCCGGTGACGCGCTGAAGGGTGTTGCACGTAGGTTGGGGGGGTGGGGAAGGTGAACCCCAACTCGGAGGAGATTAGTGTGTCCACGAGCCCGCCTGACGCGGGTGTAGGCTTAGCGACAAAGTTCCGGGGTTAGCTTTAGGCTAATAAAGAAAGTTTGATGCCTTTCGGGTGGTTGGCGACGGGGCACGAGAAGGGGTAGGTTGGTACGGAAACCAAGGGGGTTGAGGGGAGACAAGGACCCCGCAGTTTCCTCGGGGAAACGCTGGTGAGAGACTTCTCCTGCCCGTTGTGCCGTCAAAGTGCCGCCAAATTACATCGCATCTCGTCTTGCGCCACCCTACCCCCTTACCGAAAACCCCTTTACCACCTTCACCCACCCGAACCAACCACCCCTTACGCGCGCGCGCACGCACGCACGCCGTCGTTTCTGCGTGACATCCTCTCCCCGTGTAACCCCCTCCGCCGGCAGATTCACCCCTGCACCCTCGCCGTGCTTCACCCCTTGGGCCATGTCATTTAATTTGACTGTCGTGAGGGTGGCGTGGACCCGGAGAGGCCTCGCCCTGGCCAAGCGGATTAGTCCTGGGGGGTTAGGGGTTGGGGGACAAAGCTGATTATGCGTCTCGGGCGTGAGCTTCCAGCATCCCCCTTAAGCTCCTACAGACCCCACCAGTAAGCCTGTCACGCCACCCGAAAACTTGCACCCCCTGGCGGCAAGTACGATTAGTTTCTTTGTTTCGACGGAGTGCGGCCGCAATGACCGGACACTCGAGAAGTCATTACAACAAGTTTCGCGACCAGAGGCCCTCGCCACTACGACTTACTTTCTTTCCGTAGTGCAGCAACAGACGTAGTGTGTATTCGGGACGTCGGGCCGTGAATCCTAACAGACTGAATGCCGTTTCCTACGCGTTTTTCCGACACCTCTAAAGAAAAATATTTGTGAATTTTCTGAACGCTTGCCTTCCATTACTACCCATCATTTATGTTGACTTTCTGAAGTGGTCGGTGTGAAAAATATATTAATTTTAAACTTACTACTATTTCGCGATATTGGCGTTATAACATCACTTCCATGTGAGATAGTTTGATACAAGAAACATGGTCGCTTAAGCCCAAGTGAAGTCCTGTAGATCGACACGTATTGTATATTTCCCTTATAACGATATTAATAGCAAGTAGTAGCAATGCAATTTACAGTAATTCGCACATAAAAGAGTAGATTAGATTACATATATAAGTTACCAATATTCTATAATTTAAACATTATTTTACGAACATTTCTCGTATCTCTCCCCAGGATCCCTTTTAAGCTGAGTTGTGTATTAAAATTTTCCAAGTGAATGTTTGTTTTTTCTCCTAAGTGCATTTTAATTGTTAAATTTCAATGGAAATAGTAAAAAAAAAAAAAAACAACTTTTTACAGGTTTAAGTACTTGTAATGAGAACGATAAAAGATCCCATTCATATCTATGCTAAAACACGCGTTACTAATGTGAAAATATACTTCAGATAATGCACAGTAGATGTTATTGTAACCTATTGCCTGAAAATGTATTCGATCATTTTCAACCCCAGAACGTTATGTCGTAAATATACTGCTGACCATAGCTAATTCTGAACAAGCTCGTTAACGTTACAAGCATGAGTGCTGTTCAACAAACTGTTGTATTCAGGTGTTCAGGCTGTTCACGGTAAACTGAGCACTTTTGAAAGCATTATTCGTCCACTATATGTAAAATTTACATTACCGTGGATTTGATGACTTTATTCATCCGTCCATCAAGTGAATCTGCAAAACAATAGGGAAAATAATAAAAGTAAATAATTTACGTATTTATTAATTCTCAAACTCATATGCATTAAAAACGTGGGAAATAATAAATAATTTCAGTATTCATAAATATAAAACTTGCACTTTTAGATCAACTTTAAGACGTGGAACTATTTTCTCACCGTTGTTACCAACTTTACTGAGCGAAAACCAGTCAGCGTGCCCGTTAAATTGTATACAGGTAGTGAAAGTGATATTTTTCTTTTGCTGAATTCAAAAGTGCTCAATCAACCGTGAACAGCTTATAATTACAGCGTGACCAGGCAGAAGCGTGATTGACGAGATGCAGGTCAAGACACTGAAAAATCACAAACCCCATCAGAACTGTAAAACACGTGGTTTAACTCGACTATGCAGGTTACTAACTCAGTATACACATCCGCCAGAGTATTGGGGCATTTATTGGCACAGTGACGGTTACTCAGTACAGTATAATTACACAAATACGACACCAAGCTCGTGTACAGCTCTGCTGTAGTATTGATATTACGCCGTGGTGTCCTGCTGCAATGAGCTGGAAATTCTGATAGTGCTGCGCAGTTGGCATCGCCTGGGGCGCTGGGTGATTATAGTCTATTCGTAGTAACTGCACACTTTTCGAATCAAACCTTTGAAAAACCACCCCACGCGTGAGGTGTTATTTTATTTTATAAATATGTCATCTATCACAAGAGTTTTATACTTCTGTTAACATAATATCAACTTATCATGTCTTCACGTAACTTTTACTTGTATTTTATGTGTGAACTATAAAATTTCATTTATAAGCAATACGAATAAAACTAAAGAGGGAATAAGTGCATTGGTAACACCTAGTAGGATATAGTTATCATGAAATATGTTGTTAAACCGCGTGCGCACAATTACGGCACGTTGTCTCTTTGGCGTAATTTCCTAGACTTATTTCAGCTTAGTTTGCATAAGGTAAGGGAATATCATGAAAGAATAACTTTAGCAAGGCTTCAGAAAAAATAGAAGTAACCAAGAATGGACTATACTAACTACGTTCGACAGAAAATCTTCTAGTATGCTGTAATTATTCCATCAGCGAAGTGCAGATGCGTTATGTGAAGTCTGCTGCAGAGACTCGGTGCTAATTGTTATCACGCAAATAAAAGCCAAGGAAACAGGGAGAACAACGCAATTCTGCTCTAAACTCGGGACTGTGAAAAATCACCGATCCACAGTCAAACGCAACAACACAACGTGGTGAAAAATGGCTCCATCGAGAATCAGTGGAATACAGCTGGTTGTTTCTGGGAATCAATTCCACTGATTGAGTAAGCACCATGACCAACTGAATACAGCGAATGAAACATTGCTTTGTTGGATTTAGCTAAATCATTACAAGAATATGAAATATGTTTCTAAAAACACTGTTGATGTAATGCAGTGATATTTAATAAATGTAAATAAAAAAATTTATCTTGATGACGTAGACACGAATTATTTAGCAGTTAATCTGTCAGCTTATCAACTGAGCTACCAAAGCGGTTTTAGCTTAGGGAGGAAAAATGTAGCTATTCAAATATTTAACTGAAAGTATGTAGCTTTAAATTTTGTGCAATCATTTCAATTTTTTAATTTAAATGGTATTATGAGGACTATTCATACTAGTACTAGTATAAACGCACTCACTTGGTCATATTTCATACACTAAGACCTTTCAAATACGAGCCCCGTATCGGCTATGTGAAAACGAAATTAAATCTGAGTGTCCGTTCTACGTTGTAAAATTTTATTGTTAAAGAATAAAACCACATTTCAAAAAGCATATTTCATTGGTTTAACTTGTTCATATGTTGTTCACGTTTTAATCTTTTTATGGAAATATTTTCTTAGCCAGAGCAATCTTAAACTATACCGAGGAGAGGCCAGTTGCGAAGTTGGTTAAGATGTCAGTGGCAAATGTAACGTGTTTATTAAGTGAAGGATAACGGGTGTACTACTGCTGAATTTCAAGGTAAAGTGTTTGAAAGTAACTGTTTGGTCGACCAAACGTTTTCTGATTAACCTCGGTCTACAAAGTGGTTAGACTACTCGCCTCCCTTCTTGGCGAACCGGGTTTGATTCCCGGTGGGGTAACTCCCGGATTTTGCATTTGGGATTCGTGCCAGACGATGCCGCTGGTCAGCAGGTTTTCTCCGGGATCTCCCATTTCCTCCGCCCTCTCATCCTAACGCTTCCCCAAATACTTTATACATATATATATATATATATATATATATATATATATATATAATAAATCGCTTAATTCTCCTCGGCTCTCAAGCCTTCGATGTTAACAGCCGCCCAAATCTCTCTATTCACACACTCGGTCCATAAAAGGAAAAATGATTATTAGTAGCTAAAAGTCATAAAAGCGAAGCACGTACAATCGCTCTGATTGGGCGAAGCCGAAAGTCTGAAGCACGCAGAATTTCAGCAACCCCTGCGCTTCGACTGGAGGTAAATGTTTTGCACATACGCGGCCCTATTTTGAAACGAGGCATAATAAAAACGCCACAGTACACATTGTCAAGCAAACATGTTCCGCATTTTGTAAGTTTTTTAAAGCAAATATTTTATATCATCTGAGAGTTTCATTTTGAGTATATTAAAACGACCAATTATTTAGATTCTGGTTTGCTCACTGTAAATCTTAATTAGCTTTATCGAGGTAGCATATGCGGAAATTAAAACAATAAACGAAGGGTTGCTGTTGCAAGTAGATTTATAATTGCGTAGGTCTCAACATGAAATGCTGCGAAGTTGTTCGGATAACAACATTTTGGTTTAGAAAATGAAAAGTGGGTTTCATACCACTGTTTCCCTAGGAACAATACGAAATCTCACTTGATAAGATTTGCGTACTTAGCATTGATATCACACTCCACCGAGTTACTACCAAGACACATTCTACTTAGCAGACACTAAAAAAAAAATGATGCTTTGAGGTGTTAAGTTTTTCAGTCAAAAGCGTCTGTAGAAACATTTAGTATGCTTTTATGATTTCCTCAAAAGATCCTGTGTATCTGTCCCATCGCATGCATTTAAACAGTAGATATTAACTTCAAAATTATTCTCTTATAAAACGATATGTTGTGATTAACACTTTTATTGAATACAGTTTTCAATAAAATAGTCGTTTCACGTCACGGTTCGTATTTTTTTCTAAACCAAAAGTGTTTCTTTACATCTCAGCAACGGTTGAGTATTTTAGCCTCATACCACGGCGTGTTTGGAAATGAAACACATGTAATATCCGCTGATGAAATCTAGGCGTTCTCATGACACCCTGCGTGAATACCGCCCCGTGTCTGAATATCAGCTGCTTCTGAACTTCGGGACTCTCATATGGCCAAAAAAATGAATATTTAGGTAATGATCATTATCTTACTATTTGAAGGTTACGAATACATTACAAATAATAAATTAAATTATAAATTTTTAAATAATTTGTGTTGTGAGTTTTTTTTAGTAATTTAATAAGTAATCGATTGCAACTGGATCGGAGCAGTTTAATAGTCTTTCCCCAAATGGAAAGCATGCCATTCGGTTAATATTCACACTCTTTAGGTGACGTAGACGTACCGCACCACTGCAAGAAGATTGCCACAAGTCAAAAATCATTGTTGTGAGAAAATTTGCAGTTAAGTCCGGTTACGGCTGCAATTAATTCAAATGAAAATCTTATTACGTAAAACGTTACAAAACTGTCTTGCATTCATAATAATTGTTTACTTTAGTAGCATTAATAGCATGGTAAGTTTCATTCAAACAGCAGGTGCAAATTTAATTTAATTGCTTTACCTTCTGCACCGTGCAAACACGCAGGAAATCCAGAGACAGTAGGCACGACATCCATGCTAGTTAACTGAGAGTAAGTAACATGTTCAATGTTCTCTTCTGTCTGGTAAACTTCATCAACACCAAAAATTACATTTACAGGATGTTCAGTTATGTCGTTTAAATACATACAGTAGGTTGAGTAACTTTTGTTCATATTTAAAGCAACACTTTAATTTTCACTATATCTTGATGAACATCAACATTATCATGACACGCGTTTTCCTCGGTTGATACACGCTTATCACTTAGATTTTCTTTATTGCCTTCCTATTCACTTCCCGAGTTGATCACTACCCTAGCTAAAGTTGAAGCTATTATTTTTTTCCCTCGTGACACATTGCTTTATTCCTACATTTTCAATGCGCACTACAGAAATATTTCTCGAAACTAGTACATTCAAAACACCACGACCATTCACCTATAGTGTTACAACAGGCTAACTGCCACAAATCAAAATGAAGATGTGCACTGTTACAAGGAATACTGCCATAGCTGCAGATCAAAATGAAGCAGCAAACTGTTACAGTGGAATAAAGACACATCACAAAATATGGCGGTTTAGATCTCAGTCTCTTTTATTTACACATCAGTGTCAAAACTGTCTTAAGTTGCATCCATGAACATAGTATAAAATTAGACTTGTGGCGTTCTTGTGGCATGTAGAATACTAAAAGTAATACAACGATATATAAATAGCTCAAAATTGACCTTTATTTAGAAATGCGTCATTCTTCTTGCAGTGGTGCGATATTGTAACGTAGACTGTCAGTGGCAAATGTTTCTTTCAATTTTTCTTATAATTCGATTCGTCTGCCAGGATAACGTGGGCTGTCGGAGAGACCCAATAACCACGATACAAACTGGGACGAGTACAGATGTTGTGGTTAGACATTTTAGTTATTTAAATTTACATTGGTCTGAATGTTTATGCTTATGTTCAAACCACATATTAGAATAGGAGAGAGCTTGTTATGGGAGTAACTGGTAAAGCGACTATTAGAACAAACGAGATTCATTCCGTGGACACATCAATTGATCTTAGTTAAAATTGCCGAGCAGCAGTTACTGTACTATAATCGGAGGAGATATATATTATAATTAATATAACTACTTAAACGCGCCACAAAAAATTGGTATTAAATTTAAGAATCTTAACTGAAAAAAAGAAGCTGAAGGTTGATGAATAAACGGATCACGATGGTAGGCAAAGCATGATTCTTGGCAACTTCTTGGTTGTAATTGAACTTCTAATCCCTCACATGTGTGCGTTTTTTTTTTTTACGCCACTATGAGACTATTTGATACAACGTTCAGATCATTATTTCTTCCGTGATAGGGAACTGGTTNTGAAGAATCTTAACTGAAAAAAGGAAGCTGAAGGTTGATGAATAAACGGATCACGGTGGTAGGCAAAGCATGATTCTTGGCAACTTCTTGGTTGTAATTGAACTTCTAATCCCTCACATGTGTGCGTTTTTTTTTTACGCCACTATGAGACTATTTGATACAACGTTCAGATCATTATTTCTTCCGTGATAGGGAACTGGTTTGTAAGCATCTCTTCTCGGCTGGAGATGAAGAATTTTCTATGAATATTGTATCTACGCATGTTTTAACAAATAAGTGTTTGACTGTAGGGGGGTACGTTGTTCGGTTAAAGTAAATGGAAATAATCATGTGGGATAAGAAACAGCACATTCATTTCCGCTAGATGTAATTTTGTTTTTGCACTTCATACTCTCTGATTCCATCTTGTAACTTTCCTCTCTCCCCCCAGTTCTCTCTCTCGTCGCCTTCTTGGCCTGCCATCTATGTAGTTTTAATGTATATATTTTTTTTTGCAGCAACAGTATTTATAGTTTATGTCATGATTAGAAGTAATGTTTTTTTATCAGTTTCATGAAAATAATATTCTTACTTATATGTATTTGTGTCTTATCATGATCAATATATGTTGCGTTTTTGTTTGGGAATAAAAAAAATCACTTCAAATGGTTTCTAAGACCAATTAAATGTGTCAGTATGTGCATTTATGAGGAAATATAAACCATTTGAAAGCTTCCAAAAAAAAAAAATTATCTTGCATGTGCCTATTCAAAAAATAAACAGACAAATGCTAAACAAATTACCGAACGCGATTTTGTAATCTAAAATACATGAAAAAAAAAAAAGAAGGGCAATTGTAAAAATCAGAAATATAGGCAGTACTTACTGTACACAGAGGCGACGGTTTTTTCCATTAAAAAAATTATCATCTAGCAAAAAAATTTAATTTAAAATATGAACATTTTTGTTATTAATTATAAAATAAAAAAAATCACTTATTTTAAAAACACGCCCACTTTTTAAACCAATCATTTTGTCTACATGATGCAGTTGCATATGTCAACAATTGTCTCCAGCCCAGCCAAGCATATGTCGAGGTTGTTTTCGATCACTCCAACGCGGAAACGAGTATTCATCTGATCTTGGCAAATATCGTGTGACGGTTTCAGCCGACACATTCAAATAGGACTTCGTCTGTGTCTCCTCAGGAAGATGTTCGTTTTTCAAGGTAAAAGAGACCCCGTTAGTGTGGCATCAAAGGATATCATAATCAATAAACTTATTTTGGATTTGTACAGAAAAATAAAAAGTTACAAAACTTATATACTTTCCCTTTTTTGAAATACTAAATGCCAATTTCTAATACAGGATTACAAAATCTGTTTTAAAAATGTTATAAAATATAAAATCCTATGACTTTAAATTCCCTACAAAGACATGATATTGTAAAACATAATTAAAAACAGAAATTACATATATTTTCATTTTTATGAAAAACAACCCACTCCCCTNACAGGAATAGCAGCTCCTTCCCTAATAAAGTCCCTGGCGAGTTTCTCCGAGCACACAAGCCATTTACGCAAGTTTATCGTCGTCTTCTCGAATATTTTCCGACGTCCACGGAGCGGAAACGCCCCCTGGTGACGTCATGGCTGGCCGGCGTCACGTTGTCATGGAGATGCTCAGGGTAGAGAAGGGGAAGCAGTCGAAGCTTCGAGAGCATTGCCCACGACCTTCGTGTATAAACAGCAATCCAAGGCGGGGTGAACTTAGGCGAATCCTTGACGCGCGTAGGCCGTCACAACCGTCCTCCCCTGACACTCGACCACGTCGGTGTTGCTCACGTGCCCAGAAAATCCCGACTCGTCGGCTGGCCAGACCGTTAGCCCAGGCTTCTTTTCACGTGGAACACGGGGTCTCGATGATAGCAGCAGACAGCAAATAAAGCAGACATACACCTGGGACCTAACGACGACTCGTAGAACGTAACCTCATACAATTTCAACTCTTACTACGTAGGGACTGCTTTTAGAAACTCATGTGTGCACAAAAAAAATACTAAATTCAAGATCTGTAAGTATATACTATATATGGGTATTTTAAATTTTCGATTTACCTTTCCGTACATTTCCACATGTACATAATTTAATTTACTCAATCAACACTGGGTATAACCATCAAATATCATTAATACTACTTTTTAAAATAAAGCCATTAATGCCATTATAAATACTGGGAATGAACCATTTGTTTAAAACATTACATTTCTAAAAAAAAATTTTGGAAGATACAATTTTTACATCCAAAATATCAAGACAGCTTACGGGATATTTAGATTAATGGGTGGCCCCTTTACACGGCATTGTTGGGTAAAAATTTTTTTTTTACAATGGGAAATGCGAACTTTTTCTGATTTATTAGGAGCATGTGGATCGATAATCAATACTCTAAGAGGCGAAAGGAACCTAACTATTTGGTACGGGCAGCACCATTTCATGGCTAGCCTTATCTTGGCACTAAAAAAAAAAAAAAATTGAACTGAGGTGATGAGCTTCAACTAAAATTAAATCACCGGGTTTAGAGTTAGAGTTTAATTATTTTTATGAAACATTATTCTTCTGTTCCATTTTTTGGTGATACGCAATTAAGTTACGTGTCACATCTGCCCATATTTATTCCAATTCTTTATTACTCTCATTCTTCAAACAAATGCTATGGAGTGACCACACATTTATTAGCGAGTGCATCAAACGTCTTCCCAAAAATACCTTGGATGAAGCATATTTATGAGCACTTGGTACTATATTACTAAAATACAGTAACAACAAATATAACCCGTCATCCCAGTGACGTTGAGTGTCAGATTGGAAACCACGAAAGGCAATTTTTATGTTTCGATTCACCCGTTTTTGCTTGAGGGTGGTACGGAGCAGTCTTCGCCATCTTTACCTCCCATATAAAATTTAAATCTCTGTACTCCTGAGAAAGAAAATACGTGGCATAATCAGTTAATACAAACATGGGCGAGCCAACAATACTATATAATCTCTGCATAACTACCTTACAAATTTCCCATGCCTTTATGTTACGTAACGTAAAAAATAAATAAAATATGCTGAAACTATATTCGACAACAAGGCAATATACTACATATCCAGAGTTACTCCAGGGCAACGGGCCCATCAAGTCCAAATAAATGCGCTCCTTAGGATACAATGCCACCGTACCGGCATATTGCCCTTCTGGTTTTTGAATTTTCGGCTTTGCATGCTGGCGCGCATCGCAACACTCGACCAAAGTTTCCAGATCGTCGTGCCCTCTTGGCCACGCAAAAAGTTCTAACACACGGATAATTGTATTATCCCGTCCTACGTGTCCTCCGTAAAAGGATTCATGATAATATTTAAAAACCATTGCCCTTTGTTTTTCAGGTAAAAATTCTGAATTTGCCTCATTTTGTCCATTCTCCTAGAAATCCTTTATAAACTACGTACCAATAAATTCCGTCTTTAATTTCAGACAACATCTGTTCACATTCCGTGTCAGAATATTGGTGTTTTTTTATATCTGTAAAAGTACTGGGAAACTTTTGCAATATGTTCCAAATCATTTATACCAGCAGAAACTGAATCGGACAACGGACTATCCACGGGAGCTCCATTTTCCACCGCCACAAACTCGTCTTCACAATACGTGCCTGACAACGCATCTGCTACAGAATTATCGATCTCCTTTATATGCTGCACGGTAAATTTAAAGCGAGCGAGGCGCACTAACCACCTTACCAATCTACCAGCTGGCATCTGTGATTTTAACAACCAGCTATGAGCCTGGTTATCCGTAAAGAAAGTAAATGAAGTATGATCTAAATAATCTGAAATCTTTCCATTGCGCATTAATAATTTAAACACTCTTTTTCATAAATAGCATTTTTCCGTTCTACCTGAGTTAATAGTTTACTGGCGTATGCAATCGGCACAAAATGACAGTGTTTCTTTTTATTCAAACACGCCCCTACGGTAATGAAACTTGCATCACAGTGCAAAAAAATTGGGCAAATGCTAGATGGGAGGATTAGCTAACATTTAATTATATTTTTGAAAAGCGTTTTCTTGTTTAACGTTCCACACAAAATGTAATTTTTTTCTTTGAACTGGTTTAATGATTCTGTAAGATCAGAAAATGTTTGAATAAATTTACTAAAAAAAACAACCATTCGTAAAAATCTTTTTACGCCTCTAAAATATGTTTGTTGTGGAAAATTAACTACAGATTTTTAATTTCTCAGTATCAATGCATAAATTATCCTCAGAAATAATAAACCCTAGATATTGTACACGTTGTTCTGCCCAACAATTTTTTTTCCTGTGTTCACCGTCAGACCAGCCTTCCTTAACGCGTCTAACACTGTCCGAAAATGTTTAAGGTGTTCCTCCAACGTCTCACTGTAGACGCACACATCATCAATGTATGTAAAGACGAACTTATACAAGTAACGTCCTAACACGTGATTCATCACTCGGAACATATAACCTTGAGTTCACCCTCATTGGCAGACGTGTCCACTTGTACATCCCCCATGGGGTCAAAAACGCTAACGGCGCTCTACTTTCCGGATGTAACTTGCACTGTAAAAAAGTAGAATTCAAATCCAATATGGTGAAACATATATCTCTTTTCCAGTGTTGGAAGACAGTTTCCAAAACTGATACTGGATATGAATCAACGTACAATTTTTTCATTAAATTTTCTATAATAACATATTAACCGATATTGACATGGTGTTTTTTCTTCGGCAACAAAAAATACGGGTTCACATAGGAACCAGTGGATTGCGCCAAATTTCCTTGTTTCTGTGAATCATTGATTAGCTGCTTAAATAATTGCATTTTGGTCGAAGACACACGGTATGGCACGCACACTAAAGGCTCACAATCTTTTAATTTCAAAACAACAGGAACTTCTTTGCGATGCCCTGCCTTTTGACGTAAGCACATCGCTATACTCTGTTTTTAACTGGTCTAATTCCTTTACTACCTCTTCCGAATGTTGTTAACAACTGAATCTTTCGACATCGGGAGGGCTTAATTTGCAAAGCACTAAGAGTTTCAGGGGAGAAACTAAATTTCAACGGTTTTCTTGCTACGTCAATAGATGCATGGGTACTGCCCCCAAAAAACCAATACCCAATATCAAATCATGTGATAAATTTTCAAAACACGAAAAGGCAATTTCCATTAAATTTGCTCAATTTTAATTTTTATTACTGTTGCCACACTGGAATTAATCAACCTGCTAAGGAAAATATGACAGACTCTCCCCTTATCAATTGTACCGTACCAACCTGCGTGTCACACATAATTTTATTACCAGTTTCATGTTTTATGAGAGACGCAGAGGCACCCGAATCTATCAATGCGAACATGGTTTGACTCATAATTATTATTGGCACATACAACAAACCATTCCTATTAAATAAATTAGTGTTTGAAACTGAACCTAATCCCGCAGGTTTTCCTCGCAACTGACATTTAAATTGAAGGTGACCAGGATTACCACATCGCTAACAAATTACCATTTTCACCAGTTTTTGACCATTTCACATTTCTTTTACGCCTGACTGGTCCCCGTTTCCTGGCGGTACTACTTCACCATCACTTTCTGCCTTTTTATAAAAACAGTTTTTCGTTGCGTGATTTACCCGAAAACCAGTTTGGCATTTCATTTTCGGCTTAACCATTACGGAATTTCCTTCTCCTTTTTGGGCCTTATAAAAACATTTCGCTGTCGGGTGGTTTGACCGAAAACAAATTTGACGCTTCCTTTTAGTTGTTACTTCCCTATACATTTTTGCTTACAATCGCCAACGGTTAATTCTGCCTGAACTACCAACGCTAACAGCTCGTGCAACGTTTTCGGCTCTGTGGCAAAGGTAAAGAACCCAGCCCCTGCCCTGGAACCCTCTATTTCTATCTACTGAGAAAAAACCTAGTCGCTATGGTACATTTGTTACCAAGCGGATCCGTGGAATTTCTAACCAGAAGTTCTAAACCGTAATTATTAACAAGGCGTTTTGAAATTATGGTTTATTTGGAACAACAATCAATTAAAACTTCCTGTGAATAAATTACCTTCAAATAATTATCAATAAAAAAATACATGGTCGATGTTTCTCGTCTGACGTCGGAAGAGAGAATACCTCACACGTTGCGTTGTGCTGCTCTGTATTGCACGTATATCGCGCAGTCGTAACCTGGTTCTCAATATGGCGCAAGGGGCTCTCGCTCAGTAACAAGGGGTTTGGGCAAGAGCGTCCAGATTACTGCAGTATGCTGCTCGCTGGCCTGGTTACCATCTTATGTGTGATGGCACGTTCAGACTCGCTGCCGAATTAAGGCATGGCCACGCCAGCAGGACAATACGTTTTGCTGCTAGCTGCTTTGAAATAAACCACGTGTCTCTTTGGCCGTCAACCCCTTCGTGCTTGCTCAGCTTGGCGTCCTGCAATTCGTCTTTATGCTTTGATTGGCGAATGTCTAGCCGCCACCTTGCCAGGGCATTAGCCTTTATTGGGAGAGTTTGCTGTCTGAGTACGGGTTGGGTGTGACAGTTCCCTTTCTTTACTCTGAGGTATTCTGTGGCCATGTCCACCATAGCCACTGTTGTGCGACACAAACACGTTGCAGAAGGCCAAATATCGGCTACTGATGCGACGTTTCCTGAAAGATGACTATAAATGTTTCCAGCACTGCCCATCACATTTATAAAACGTGGGATGCTACGGAAAGACGGACAAACGTTTTATATATACATAAGAACGTCGATGGTCATATGAGAGTTCTTTCCAGATTCAGAGTCCTGAGAGGTGACGCTCTGCATCGAGGCGTAGTCAGCAAATGCGTCGGCGAGAAGTCGACAAATGACGAGGCGCGTGTTGGCGCAAAGTAAGCAGACTGCAGACGGGACGGGACTGTGTGAAAATTCTCAAGGTTATCCTTGGAAAACTGTGAAAACTGCAATCATATTAAAGACCATCGTAAAAGCGAAAAAAATTTAACTCATCATTTTACTGATTACTTGTGACTGAGTTGTAATATTAAAGATAAACTGACAAGTATTTAAACGTTTTAAATACATTTTCACAAGTTAGTAATTTCATCTCAATAATTTTTAAACCTTTAATAAAATAATAAGCTTGTTATGCCTAAATTTGTGACATTATCTTGTTGCAACTATTACATTCTCTTAAAATATCCTCGAAGATAGTATTAATAACGTTTTCATTCAATTATCCTGAAGAACACTAATGTTTTATTTACTAAGGAACTTTTTTTTTTTTTTAATATTATTCTAACTTACAATTGTCAATGTGTTTCAACATAATTAAATGCTCATAAATGTTTAATCCGGTAAACCAATTATTGGTTGCTAATTGTACCGATGTTTATTCCCCTTATTTCATTATTTTCTTGTAGATATAATTACAATTATAATTACATAACTCTTTCTCAGTGTAAATGCACTTTCGTATAAAACAGAACACTCTTGTTGCGAAAATGTTGCGTTCTCTGGTGATTTGCACATTGAACTGCCAAAAGTACTCAGTTAACCTACTATGAAGGTAATAAACATAAATATAACATTTAAGGACAGGAAGTCATAACTTCAAGAATAACGATTTTCGTACATTTATAATAAATATACAATATTTTAGTGTTTTGTCTGCGTATCAGACTGCTAATAAAACGTTGGTGATTAAAAGAACATTCTCTATTTCTTCATCTATCATCAGGCTGCTATACAAGAAAGTTTAAACCACTTTACAAAAGCGTCTGAATGTAACATATTATATTTTAAAAAATTGCAGTAAAAATAATACTTGAATACTGACACTGCATTAGTTCCTGTATTCTCAAAGACGATTTCTCAAATTCTGAAACACGCGAAATTCATTCTAAAATATCAAATATACGTGTCTCATTATTCTTGCATTTTCTTTTCCCCTGCCATAGTTTATTTTATTTTTTATTTCGTCCTACGCATATCCATCGCAAGTATAGGGAAACGATTTCTCTTCCTCCCTTAATAAATATCAAAGCGATAAAGAGCAAAGCACTACTTGATGAAGACAAATCACCCGCCGAACCTCCCCTCTTCATCACATCGTTCAGCCCAGTATGATTTAATTTTCAGGCTCGGGCAATTAATATATTCGGTGGGAGAGGGGGAAGGTGGCGATCAATAATATTTTTTTTGTCGCCGGGAGCGCAGGGTAAGGGAAGGGGGGGAAAGGGTGAAATAAATAATATACTCTGTCCGGTTGTCCGGTAGCATAAACGCTGGGGGTGGAAGGGGGTTGATGGGCCGTGTTTAGGAGGGGTTGGTGAGGAGGGGGTTGAAAAATGCGGCGGCCATCAGAAGCAGGTGCTGCGTCCGGCCCGGAGGTCGTCTGTCAACTGTCCCCGTCAGGCGCGTGCGCAGCCGCGTGATTGATGACGTCACGGGCCATCAATCCTGGCCAGCCCTCTGTGCCTCCTCGGGCAACCATCCCCCCTCCTCCCATCTCTCCTAGGCCAAACACCCCCTTGGTGTTAACACGCTCGCGAAGAGTGTGACCGGGAGATGTGTGTGCGAGAGGTTCGGAGGGATGGAAGAGGACCCTCCCTTCCCGGTGGTGGAAGTTTTCCCCTGAACGGAACAATTAACCCCTCGGTGATTGGCTGGGAAGGAAAGGTTGGCACCCATAGCCCGCTTCTGAGCTTTTAGCAGGCCTTGTCTGGACTGACGTAGCATCTCCTGTGAATCTCTAAGCTGTGAGATTGCAATTAACACTGATACTGACGCAGATTTGATGTCGAAACTTTGTAGTAGCTTTTGTGATGGCAGTGTTTATCGTTAACTGTATTCTAACTATATGTATATAATCTATTCGCGGTTTCTTCACACTTTTTAAATCAAACCTTTGAAACTTCTCCCTATATACGATGTGTATTGTTGTTTCCTAAATATGCCATTTATTACAAGCGTTTTATACATCTTTTAAAATCAAATCATTTTTTTTTGTTAAATTCAATAATTATTTATGTTTTAATTGAAAATTATAATTTATAATTTATAAGTAATACGAATAAAAACGGAGAGGAAATATGTATGTTGGTAATGCCTAGTAAACAAAAGTTATTTTGCAGAATGTGATAACATTGAGTGCGCACGAATGCTGTGCTTATTCTCTCTCATGTAGTTTTGTACCTTATTTAAGCTTTGTTTACAGGAGGCAGAGGAATATCCAGGAAGTAGAACTTTATATGGGCTTCAGGAAAGTTGGAAATAACCGTGCATAGACTATAATGATAATGGCTATACTATACAACACACGGTTTATTCTTGTACGCTTATGAGTGTGTGTGTATATATTAATGTGTTTCTATATATATATGTACACGTGTTTATATACATAATTAAAGAATTTTAACAAAAAGGTGAACGCAGAGCATTTTTTTTTTAGTGAAGTTCGAATGTACGACTTTATGGACATAAGCCCAGACCATTGCATATAAAAATATATATGTATACTTGGAAGAGCAAACAGTAGGTACATACGCTGTTTTTGTTTAGCGTATAGCCTAAAATGTCACACAAGCCCTTCGATTATCAGTGTAACTAAACCAAAGCAAGTCAATACTACTACTAATCTACGCAGTACGTTATATTAGGTGAACTACTGGTGTTCAGTGTAAACCTAGGACGTGTATATGAACCACTGTCATTCGTAAGCTTATGCGATGCTAAAAGAACGTGGTAGTATGTTTACTGTATCATTACTTAAAATGTATTTACTTCGTCACCGAAACGTCAGAAATGTCTAAGATACGATTAAGCGTTGCATATTAAAGTAATATAAATTCGTTGTTCATGTTTGTGTTGCGGAAGAAACTTTTGTAGATGAAAATATTGATGACGGATCACATCAAATTGCTGAAATATAATGTTCTTAAGTAAGGTAAATATGAATAGGCCAGCCCAGAGGTTCATCGGGGCCCGGGGAAAACAACCCCCCCCCCCCCNACGGGGCCATCCTTTTGCTTTCTCCTGAGGCGAGGGATTTCAAAAATGTTCCATGGAAATTGTAATAAAAAAGTTGAATTTGAATTGTAACTTTGACGTCGTTACATACGCGAATATAGTGAGCTCTGAACCAATTGGTAACTCTCCGCTTATGAACTAGGTCACGCCGGAGGTTAGATGCAAATAATCACCAGCTCTTGCCACAGTATATTAGCATCTCAGTCACCTCATGGACTACTGATCAGTAAAATAATAATGAGAAATGAGACGGAGTGGCAGGTGTCATGCAGAATGCAGCGGCGGCGTAGAAAACGGCAGAACCGAGCAACGTCCGCCATATGCGAAGAATAGGACATGGCTCCACCTGGAGTCGAACTCTTGACAGTCGCCGTGGGAAGCAGCCGCCTAATTATCCACGCGAGAACCACCGCGCTAATTAAAGCAGCAGAAAAGGGCAAACAACGTTCAAGCCAGAAGAGCAAAATGTTTGTTCCGCGCTTTTAATTAATACGAAGGCCTTGGGAAACCAGAGACCAGCTGTCACACGAGGTGTGAGAGTTCGACCTATCCCGACTGCAGACCGTCGTGAAAGAATGGCAGGTCCGCCTTTCGGACTTCATTATGAAGGGTTCGCGAATAATTATGTATAATTTAAAATCCCTAGGCAGTTTCTTTCTTCTGTTTGTTATGAATATATACTTTCGCTACGTGTAAAGATTGTTATTACAATTATTAACTTAAACGCGTCGTTCACGTTTATTTGAAATACATTTTTTAACAAATATATTTTTCTAAGGTCCATTAAACTAAAATAAAAATATATATTTGTATCTTCTTTAAAAAAAAACAACGTGGCAGTCGTTGTTTACGAGGAATCTTGTGCAGTTTTGGTAATAAATATATATATACAATTTAAATTATAAAATAAGCAGTGAATTTTATATATTACTTCTAGCGCATCATCTTGCAAGTTCATTGACTATGTATGTAATCTTAAATTAAATTATAGCGTATTTTAAAAACCACATAAGATGGAAAAATAAATTTTCTGCCCTAAAATACAGAGGTAAAGTTACAAATTAAACTTTAAAATACAGGATGATTTAGTTTTATTAATTATAATATAGCTGGACTGATATTTTTATGCAGCTGTGACATTGAGGAGGCCGTGGATTCATCGCAATTGTAAATTGACAAATATTCTTGATTAAACCATATATGGAGGGAACTGAATAACATTACCGTACACCAGTCCTCTTTTCACACAACAAATTTTATCTTCAAACTGCTACGGAGTTTGAAAGCTGTACAAATGTGGAGATAAAAATAAAAGTTTAATTTATTCACTTTCTACTAAATGCTTGCGGTTTTCTCCAGTTATAAAATATATTTGACGCTTGTCTTTTTCAGCAAATCAGAACTGTGCACAAAAAAAAATCAGTCACTGTTGATTTCATTAAACACTATAAAGCAATAGGTATAATATATTATATAAAAGTTGCCCTACCCAAATGTTGTTGGAAGGACACATTGCACGTTCATATTTACTTTCTTTTATAACAAATCATTAACTCTCATAAAGCAGCGCATATCGTTTGAACATAAAAAATCTATTTGATTTGGGCATGAAAAATTTAATTTTTGTATACTTATGCCGTCTTTCTTGCGATGACTGACTATAGCGTAAATATATTGAATTATATGTATTTAATCGAATATTTCTTGACAACATTCAACGCTGGAACGTTTTAATATTTTAATGTACAAAATTTAAATTTTTCATTAGTGTCCAAGTTTTTACGTCCCGTTGAGGGTTTTCTTCAAGTAACGACAAAGTGCTGCAATTGTGTACGTCCAAATTAATAGATTCGCTAACACATAAATTCACAATGTTGGGCTGATTGGTAACAAAGCTGCTTTTTTTATTTCTATAAATAAGTTTCAAAAGAGATATGTTTCGGTCAGTGCCAGTGAAATAAAATTCTTTTGAAGAAACGAATTTTCAAACAGAGTCATACATGTTCCTGTAATCCTATCGCCCCATCAGTTTCCTCCGCTACTGGCGTATGTCTACACCTGTTACGTGGCCTGTGTTGGTAGGGTTGCCAACTGTCCCGTTTTGTTCGGGATTTGCCGTATCCTGACGCTGGAAAAGATATTCCGCACGGGCATATGACGGGACGTCTAATATCCCGTTTGTTATTATCTTATTAATAAACAACGTCTATAATTTACGACTTCCACGATTATAGATACGTTTACTCTGGTAATGTAACCCAGCGGCCACAGATGGTTACAACTGACTCCAACAGGTGGCATTCGTTGACAAGTACATTCTTGAAAGTAACACTTGCTGAGATGTATACAGTATATTCTCTTCCAGATTGTGTTGGTGTCGTGTGATCTAAAGACAATATTCAGAAATCAAAATGACACTGAAACATGACTACAGTTGTAGTTAATATTTTGTCGTGTACGTTCAGAGAAAGTGTTGGCTGATGTATATATTAATATATTTTGCACATTGCAGATAGTATTTAAAATTGTTCGTTTTTACAACAATTTTTCTTGATTATTTCATTGGAGTCAGATGTCGTGCGTCGAGTTTCCGGAAGTTTCTCTTATGGAAAATCTGAAAAAAGTTGATAACACACTCTATCGGGCCAGGGGGATGCACTCTAATAAATTATTTGTAAATTTACCATATCAGTGTATAAGTACAGTGACAAAGCGTGAATGGTAAATTATTTGCCAATACCTGCATGGTAACGTTCCTACAGTTGCTCAGGAAAGAGTCAAATGCACACGGAAGTGCCCCACTTTGTATAGTAGCAATGCTAAACATTTCCATATTTTCAACCCGACATGTAGTGTTATTTTCATACACTGTATAGGTTAAAAACTTCCATTACATTTTAGGAAGTTTACCAGAATTTTTTTTCAGTGTGGTGAGGGGCGTGGTTAGAGGTGTTGGCTTTGCGATTACCTGATAGAACCCCTCATCGAAATTTACATTTACCGGAAGGCCTCGGAACATTTTATCCCTGATGGATTTCGCAACAACACTATGTCCTCCTGGTTCGGCGCCTGAAGGGAGTAAAAACTCGGCTGTAAGTACTACCTTCGCACCTCCGGGCAGCAGCTGTGGGTTCGTTTGCAGCAAGTTAGAGTCCAGTGAACAAGTGCAGTGGACTTCAAGACGACGAGTGTTATGACTCAACAGCAAATTGTTTATGTGCTACAGCGGCGAATTGCAAGAATATGTCTTGCGTGGAATCAGCAATCAGCGAGTGCGGTGAGAATGTGAGTCGGTGTGCTTCCACAGTTACGCCGGAGGCTGTACGTCAGTGCAATTACAAGGAAGTGTCGGATTGCGATGCCGTTGGGAACGAACGCAAAAGTCCCCAAGAACAAGAAAAAATTATATCGAAACAGGTATGAGTCATATTTATTACGCAATGCACACGTCTCTCAGTATGACGTCGAGCAGCCATGTTTGCGAGCACATTCCAACAGACGCCGCGGCGCGGAGTTGCAGAAGTCCCTGATGGTGTCCTACGATAATCCATCATATGCAGCTTAAACATTCCCTCGCAGTTCGAGCAGCTTTTGCGATAAGGATGGTTTCATTATAGAGCGGCCAGTAGCGTACCACGCATTTTCAATTGATGATAGGTCTAGCGATGCGGCTGACCAAAACAGAGTATCAGTGGCTTCAAGGCACGCTATTGAGACGACAGCGGTATGAGGACGTTTGTACTTTTGGAATAGACCACTTGCGTGGGGGTTCACAAGCGGCAGAGCCACTGGCTTCAAGGACTTCATTAACTCACCGTTGGACTCTCATAGAGCTCGTGATGAAAATCAACGGTGATCGGGCATCGTGTGAAACCACAACCCATGGAATGACAGCAGGCCGTCTGGACGTGTGTCGTCTCTCAACAGACCGTTCATCTCGGCGCTGTCCACGTTGTCTCCACACACGAGTGCGTTGGCGGTCTCCAGGGAGACAAAAGCGGGACTCGTCTCTGGAGATTACCCGCTTCAATTCTGCGTACTCCGTGACACTAGGTCAGGACACCATTGCAGCCTATGGCGAAGTATATGAGGTGCTTAGGAAAGTCATCGTGACAGTCTTCCTGCATGTGTTTGTGCGTCGTTCAGCCGTCTGCCAATGGTGCTGGTACTCACAGGATGCTGCAGCGTGGGCCTCACTGCTCGCTGAATGTCTGTAACCGTGGTGGTTGGGGAACTCCGCGCATGTTGAACAATCCGTTGGGTCCCCCTCGGTGTGGATCGTAGTGGTCTCCCATATCCTGCTTATCGTGTGTGCGTACCTTCCTCCATCCACTGACGCCAACAAGGTGCTACGGTAATCTCCGTACTACGAATGCTAAGCGCAATACGACAAAATGACCATCCCCCTTTCGAATGAGTCCAGCTGTTCGAGGAGCTGTTAACTCATATCCGAGGCATACTACACTTTTAAGGAGTTTTACCGACACAACAGCAGGTACAGCGATAAGGCCCGCTCTTGCTGACGTCACTTGCGTCGCCGAACGTGAAGCATGCCTCATCTGCGTGTCTGACATTGTCAAACCTACCCACGACAAATTATTCCTGTAGGTGCTTCCTTGAAATTGCTGCTATTTTTTTTGCAAATGAGTTGTACATAGTATCAAATATAATAAGGTGTATTTTTATTAATTACAGTAGATAATCTTTTCAGAAGTGCCGCAAGACGACGTGGCATATACTCGAATAATTTCTGAAGGTATGCAGGAGAAATTTTAATCTGCGCCAATTTGAGAAAGGGTTGCACGTCTGTCACGTTTAATGAATCTCGTCAGTCGTCGTTTGTCCCGTTCGTTCACGATCTTTTTCCGGCCTCAGCGATGTCGAAGATTTGATGTTTTGCCGGATTCCCGATATTCAGGTCGTACACGAAAATCCACATTTTATCGCTACCTCGGAGATACTATGTCCCATATCTCGTGCGCCGTCTATAACACCACGTTCAAACTCACTTAAATCTTGATAACCTGCCATTGTAGCAGCAGTAACCGATCTAGCAACTTTGCCAGACGCTTGTTGTCTTATATAGGCGCTGCCGACCGCATCGCGTTACTCTGATTGGCTCCACACCTCTGTTATTTGCATACGCACGCCTATACCATTTTTTTTGTCACTCCAGTGTATGTTTGGTCAATCATTTCATATCTGCGCGTGAATACGTATCGCCTTACATAATTTCGGGATAGTTTCTATTATGGAATGCATGTTTAGCAACACGAAAAGTAGGCTGCACATACCTCGTATATTACTAAAGACACACAGGGACAGAAATAGTGTAAGTAACGTCTCTGATGCTGATTTTTCGCTCAGTTTAAAATATTAACCACTTTGTATGCTAAAATACTGGAATTTGTAATGGGAACAATTTGGATTATTTTATACTAAGGTGTCTGAAACACCTTTAAACACACATTACTGAACTCACTTTCACACTGGTGCACATTATATAAACAACTAATAAGGAATTGGACTTGCAAAACGAAAAAAATATGTGACTACGATTAGTCAGAGTTGGTACGCTAAACTGTAATGCAATTTACTTTTGCCCGATTCACAATTAAATATTGATATTTTTCTGTGATGTGCGTTTATCCAGGTTGCTCTCGAGCTGATTTTCGCCGCTGTGTAAGTAATTCAAATACTTCTGGCTCCAAACCAGCTAGCTATCTAGTAACCGCACCTGTCGGCGTCTTCAGATACCTTGAGTTGTGGTCCAGGCGATTGCAGTATCTCGCCACTGCGATCTTGGATCTCTGGCGCAATTGCTTCTTTGCCTTGTCATCACAAGATATACTTATGTGGATGGTGAAAGTAGTTCCTAAGTTAAGACTTTTAACGGTTGAAACCATCCCCCTTATATCATCTGAAGTTGTTGAGCAGGGACAGATTCCTAACCCCGGCAATTTTCTTTCGTATCATGTAAGAAAGGGTGCCCCTTCTTCGGCACTTTTTCCTTACTCTTCCCAGAAATTTACTAGGAATGGATTTATTTTTAAATTCAGCACAAGATAATAGACAACTACAGATCGAATATATCAGTAGGAGAACTTTGCTGTAAAGGAGAAGTTTCGCTGAATTCCACAGTACTCAGCTGTGATGTTTAAAAGAAGGTGACTGAAATAATGAAGAATTTCGTGTAATACATTGATACATATGTCCTTGAAAAGCTATTTAATTTAGTTTTAACTGTTACTGAACGAAAGTCGCAGGAACAAAAATATGTAAAAAAAATAAAAATACTGTTACACTTGGGATTTTGTTACAAGAAGCCTTTTGTCAAACATTTAAATAATTAATGTGCATTAAAATTTCGGATTGACTCCAATATGACAGACCTAATTAAAAGTTTATGAAATATTCAAATTAAATGTTAACCAACACACGAAAGAACAGCATACTGAAGAGAAAGATGGATTATAAAACTTTTTCCGGCGTAAATTTCAACATTTCATAATGTGTTCTAATACAGTTGTATAAAAAACCCAAATAGAAACTTAAGAAAATGGTCATATTTTTCCATGTATTCAAATAAACATGAAAACCAATATTTACATGTAGTCTACATTAAAACTAAGTTTATGACTTTATACTTATAGGTGTCCAAAAATTCTGATACAGCAACAATTATTGTACACCCGAAAACCTGCCCCTTACTTTCTCTGGGCTTTCAATAGCCATCCACGCCAAAGTCGGCTATTCGACCCGAAAGTAAAATTGGCAAGGGAATTTTTTTACGCGATATTTTCTCAGAGCGTCGCCGATAGTATTTTCCTCTCGTCATCCTGATTATCACCATTTTCTCTATCTCCTTCTTCACTCCACTTCCTTGTACACCAAGGCCGTGTGATCTTGAGTGAAGTATATAGTCCATTGACGGTTACTTCCCACTTTTCTGAAGCCNCCTTGTACACCAAGGCCGTGTGATCTTGAGTGAAGTATATAGTCCATTGACGGTTACTTCCCACTTTTCTGAAGCCTAGCTTAAGTTCTCTACTACCAGGATATTCATCCGCCTCCTGCAAACTATGCTCAACCGAGCCTGCAATATTACACCAAAGGGAAAGTGCACCGCATTCGTGCGCACTCAGAGTGAAAATATTTTGCATAAGAACAATTTCTTACTAGGCATTACCAAAACCACAATTTTCTCTCTTTTGCTATCCAAATNGAAAATATTTTGCATAAGAACAATTTCTTACTAGGCATTACCAAAACCACAATTTTCTCTCTTTTGCTATCCAAATTGATTATAAGTTAAATACTATAATTTATGGAAAAAATATAAGTAAATGTTTAGTATAACCAAATATAATGTACTATTATGTTAACAGAAGTATAAAACGCTAGTGATACATTATAAACTTAGGAAACCACAAAGTACGTCAAACATATGATAATTATTTAAAGGTTTGATTCAAAAATTGCTAAGAAACCGCGAATAGACTATAAATAAAGATGACATTATAGGAACGGGATATTTATAACGACAAGGTAATCTAGAGCGTAAGAGTCTTGTGTACGTGGAACGGTTTTGGCCATTCGAGACACATGAGCGAGTGAGCGATAAGGGCGAAACCGACCCGAGCATCTACACGCAAGGCTCTGAAATGGCGTGCTCGGTTCCCGTTGTACAGATGGAACTATGAGACTTTAAGCGGTGCCGCTATCATTTTGTCAGTACAGATGTCTGAAGTAAAGTTCAGTGCATGTTCTCGGTGCTCCTTATCAGTACATTTTGCAATAAGACATCGCTAAAGCATTTTTTAGCTATGTTAGAGAGCTCGGAAATAGTGTCAGCTATGAGCGTGGCGTAACGAAAATTGTCTTCAAACCTCGTCTTAAGTGTATTTTATATTCGTATATCTATACTACGACAAACGTAAAGTTTATTCATATAGAAACGTGTATTTTAGTCACTTTTCAATGCAGTTCGAGCTCCTCTTGGGTAGGGTGACCATAATTTCCAATACGTGAAGCAGGAAATTTGTCAAAAATTATGTGATTATTATAATAAGTGTTTGGCTAACTTCCAGATATATCATTTCTGTAAATACAAAGTAGTGCTATCGAAAATTTTAAAATGATACACCGACAATGCATCTGGACGTAAATAANTCATTTCTGTAAATACAAAGTAGTGCTATCGAAAATTTTAAAATGATACACCGACAATGCATCTGGACGTAAATAACCAACATTAAATTTGCATGTTTACAAACACCAGTACAACTTTTTAACATTTGCATTTCTTGGACATGACACATATTTTCATTTGATTCGAAACAGTTTTTGTAAGGTCCTTGAGGATGTGTCAATAGACACGAATGTATGGTTATGATGGTAAGTATTAAATGCAAAGCACCTTTCAGCAGCAGCTAATCTCTCTTCATTTGAACCAAATGTCTTAATTCGGAATNTCATTTCTGTAAATACAAAGTAGTGCTATCGAAAATTTTAAAATGATACACCGACAATGCATCTGGACGTAAATAAACAACATTAAATTTGCATGTTAACAAACACCAGTACAACTTTTTAACATTTGCATTTCTTGGACATGACACATATTTTCATTTGATTCGAAACAGTTTTTGTAAGGTCCTTGAGGATGTGTCAATATACACGAATGTATGGTTATGATGCTAAGTATTAAATGCAAAGCACCTTTCAGCAGCAGCTAATCTCTCTTCATTTGAACCAAATGTCTTAATTCGGAATTNTAAGTATTAAATGCAAAGCACCTTTCAGCAGCAGCTAATCTCTCTTCATTTGAACCAAATGTCTTAATTCGGAATTAAGATGTGATTAATGTGCTTGCCGCGGCATTGTCAACTAATATAAGCTTCGCACATGGAACATTTCGCAATAATTCTGATTTTCCACCATTATTGTTCATAACAAGTTACACTTCAACCTCTGCTTATTAATTCTAATATTAGAGTACTGTAGTTATTTGTACTTTGATAATCATACAATTATGGCATTGGTTACAGCACTACGGGCGCACAAAATTACATAAAATTCCAGTGGTCGTTTAAATATAAAAAGCAGGACTTTTCGCAGGTCACTCGGCTATAGTAGTACATTCAATTATTATATTTGGCCTCTTGCCTCCTGCAAGACAAGGCTTTAAAAAAAAGAACTGTCCTGCGGAAAACAAGACGTCTGGTTACCCTACTCTTAGGGCGCCCGTCTAATTAGCACTCGAACTGGGTTGCAGTGTAAATGTAGAAGCGTGTATTATAGACTATTCGCTGTTTCTTAGCACTTTTTTTAGTGAAACTTTTGAAAAATCGCCCAATGTGTCACGTTTTTGGTTGCTTCCTAAATATACCATGTATTACAAGCATTTTAAACTTCTGTTAACACAAAAGTAACTTATTTTTGCTTGAATTAAAGTTTTGCCTGTTTTTTAACTACAAATTATAATATTTCATTTATAATTTATTTGAGTAAAAACAGGGAGAAACCAGGTGTGTTGGTAATGCTTAGTAATAAATTGTTTTCATGCAAAATATTATCGAAACGAGTGCGTACGAGCGTGGTGCGTTGTCACTTTGGTGTAATTTTCTAAAATTAGTTATGCTTTCTTCCCTTGAGGTGGATGAGTAGCCTGAAAGTAGAACTTTAGCAGGGCTTCAGAAAAGTTGAATGTAACCATGAATTGACCATAACAATCTGTTTCCACAAGGACAGAATTTAAATTTCAAACTAGGGCGGAGTTCATCTTTCAAAAGATCACGCTTAATGGAGACACAATTTAAAAGCTCTTTAACACGGTCATAAACAACATTTTTATACTGTAATAGCTTAAAATCTTCGGGAGTGAACAATTGCAAAACTTGTATAGAGTCCTGCGCTGAATTAAGCTACAAACTTTAAACCAATAAAATTGTCAACGATCAGTATCCCATAGCAAATTTTGTACGACGAAAGCCTACACGCCTGGCCGGAGGCTTGCGCGTATATATAAGATGGAACACTTATAGATGCTCGTGACAGCGTCGCCCTTATAGCTTTCTTATTTTGTGTATCGAAATAGAACAATATCTACGGATAGACGAGCTCTCTTACATCCAATCGACAGCAGGGTCGTTAGAGACGAAGCAAGTCGCTGGGAAAGCAGGAGGGGGGATGGAATAAGTTATGGAACCATCCTAGCAGCATCCCAAAGCAANACGAAGCAAGTCGCTCGGAAAGCAGGAGGGGGGATGGAATAAGTTATGGAACCATCCTAGCAGCATCCCAAAGCAAAATTAGAAAACCTCAATGAAACAAAATAAGGATAGCCGAACCGAGAATCAAACCCGGGTCCTATCGCATGCGATTCNAATTAGAAAACCTCAATGAAACAAAATAAGGATAGCCGAACCGAGAATCAAACCCGGGTCCTATCGCATGCGATTCCGCTGTGATACAATTGCACCACGTCAATAAATTTTCGGTACGACAGAATATTTTAATGAATAGAGTGAAATAAAAGGAAAACAACGTGGAACACATAATACGAACAATACTCGAGCTTTAAATGCTTATGCGTTATGGATAAGAAAACAAAAACTTTCTAGGGCTATCTCTTCGGCGCAGCACCAGCATCCACTCGCAGCATTGTTGGTCCATACTCAAATATTTACAAATGTGTGTACGTCGAAGTAAGATGGCGTGTCGCTGGGAATTGCAACGGTATTCGCCTGGTATAGACTTCGCGGGAAAAAAAATCGTTTCCTGTGCATCCAGGCAGGACAGCAAAACGTGACATACCTATCCAATGCGAACTTGTAGGTTAGTCTTGGTTTATACATATGTTTTGAATCAAAACCTTTGAAAAATCACCTCATTTTATATTGTGCTTGGTTGTTTTCTAAATCTGTCACGCATCACAAACGTTATATATTTGCGTTAACACAAAAGTACTTTATTTTTGGTAAAATTAAGCTTCTATATTCATTTAATTTTTTAATTATAAAATTAAAATTATGATTAACAACAATAAAAATAGATGAAAATGGGTGTGTTGGTAACGCCAAGTAATAAATAGTTATTATGCAAAATATTATTTCGTTTAGTGCTCACGAATGCGGTGTGCTTTCCCTTTGGTGAAATTTTTCAGTCTTTGTTTGCATGTGCCAAAGGAATATCCAGGAAGAAGAACTTCAACATGCCTTCAGAAAAGTTTGAAGTAACCGTCAATGGACTATAGCTTACATCTCGTTGCGTGCTATTTACCGCTGATACGTGCTATCTCATAACTCGTTTGTGCAGTCAAAAACGATCGGCACTTAATAATCTATCCCAAAGCTGTGCGTGCAGTTGTTCCGACGCCGGACCGAACCGTAGTAGAACGCGGACTGCCATATGTAGACATACTTTTTATATGTTTGCAGCAAGGTTCGTTTCGATTCGAGCCGATCAGGGCGGAAAAATTGCGCGGTCTGCTTTACCTTAAAAATATTGACAATACAGTAGGCGGTGGCGATCACGTCAACAGCCCACAACCAGGTGCTGGAAGAAGCTGTTATATTGCTTCTTTGAGTTGATTATAATTTATGTTACTTTAAAATTCCTAGCTCTTTGTACCTAGTTACTTCGTGGAAAGGTTTTTTTTTAAGTTGTTCTGAAATTGGTCTTACAAAGTGCTTCATATTTGTTGAAGTGAAAATAATTGAAGTATTACTTGATAGTTGTACGGATAAAGTGATCAATGAAGCTCCATTTCATACGAACTATTTTCTTTATGACGATAGCAGTTAGAGTTAGATGTGTTTTAGGGCATGTTAAAATAATTTTTTTATTCCCACTTAAAATAAACACGGAGGAAATTTTTTAATCGCTGATATATGCTATAAACGATTCTGTCAACTTACTCCCCAACAATAGCTCCCCTTTATTCCTGTATGTGACATTGCACGCTTGCGACTTTTAAAACGAGACTAACTGAAAGCGGCAGTGATGGTAATGCCGGTTAAACGTCTATCCCAGAATTGCTGTGAAGCATTTTCGTACCCGGACAAGCGGAACAGTTGGAAACTGTCAAGAGCCGATTATAGTTCTACACAATGGCAGCCAAACAGCCGCAGTTAATAAAGAGTTGCGTAGTGCCAAGGGTTTATTCGAGTTGTTTATGTAGGTACCTCTAGTCAACAAGTTGTGAGTGAAGCGTCAAGGTAGGAGTAATGCAACATTATCACTTAAACTGGACGGATGTGTGAGGATTCTTTTGAAATAATGAAATGAGTAATACGATAATTCAGGTGAAGTTATGTGACACCAAATATCAGAACTTTACGCTGTGAAACCTTTAATGTGGGCATTTATGTTGTAAGTTTAAGAGTAACAATTATAAAAATATACCTAGAACTCATGTTTAAATAATTTTTTTTAGAATTAAATACTTGTATAATTTATTACAAATCAGGCCATATCAAGAGGTTTTAAATAAAAAGAGAGGTTGGAATTGAAGGAAAAAATTTTAGAGCACTACATATGTATCCATAAGAAATAAGACCCTACCGTTTCGTGTTATAAAATGGCACCAAGCTAAACTCACGCATATCTGCATACTCGAGAGGAAGTCGCTTGTTCATTGGCTGCC